>MU916024.1:0-13336 GCA_036418165.1 Cooperia oncophora
CTTATGCCCGAAACGTTGTCATATAATAAAGATTCAATGAAAAGAAGAGCTTCGCCGTTCTACTCATTACAGCAAGATTAAATACAATGAAGCTCAAGGAACCATCGATTCTGAATAGACGAGAGATCATCATCCAGGAGAATGGGTGAGGTTGAGCAGGAGCAGGCTGCGCTGTCATGCTGTAGTGTACCTTCCTTTATCTGATCCTTGACGGTTTTGGATCCCATGATGATACTCGTGTGCCCGAGGTCAAACTACTCGTGCGGGCAATGTTCGCCCAATACGGTGAATTGGAGTATAATGGTGCGCCAACCTGTTTCGTGTCAAAAGGATGCGATATTTGTGTACAGAGATTTGTCAAACTACCCCGGAATCAATTTGCCGACAAATCAAAAGGCCTGAGCTGAACTTTAAAAATCGGTTTATTGGTGGGTATATAGTGTCTTTTAACCTTTCTGAGCTTTTACGAAGAGTCACTACCACGGTTTGTCAAGCCCTGCCTCTTTTTCGTAAATTACCACTGCTTGGCAAGCCAGAGTCTCGTTTAGCAGGTCAGAACACTTTTTTTTTGCTGTGGACAGAAACTCAGGCAAGGGTCTGCTGAATGGATCTCTAGCCCGCTTGATTTAGAGTTTTATGAGAATTCGCGGAGCTTACGCATGTGGCGAAGTCTCCTGCTAGGACGGAGCTCATCAGTGCAGCCTAGAAAAGCGGAGTTTTCAAAAGAGGATAAAAATTTTGCAAAAGATTGGCTGATATTTGGAAAAGAGGGCGTGCCTGGGAGGGTAGCTAAGTTTATCGGTGTGAAAATGTATGTGTAGTGATGAGCATATTATATGGAGGAGCGGTTGTGACAACCCAGCGATACGAAACTGTCCATGAAATTTGAACTTGGTAGCTGAATTCCTTGGAAAACGGACAAGTATCGTTTAATGCATCTTATTGCGTAGAAAGGCATGATAAACGCTGTCTTGCGACACAAATGAAAGTCATCGGAAATAGGGAGTTATACAGACCTATCGTACCCCTTTTTTTTTGAGTGTTTTTTTCTCGCTTTCAAATTTCGATTTTCATTTTAGATGATCTTCGTGTAGACTTACTTTCGTACAAAGTTCTCGTCATCAACCCAAAGATGGGCTACAGCCATTTGAATTTCATGGGACGGATAGCTGATACGATAGCTGAAGCTGGTCACGAAGTAGTGAGTACAATAGTTTTTTTTCTTTCAAAGGGTGAATCCCACCATTAATCCGCTAGGCACATGTGCATGTGTGTGCTTCTGTCTATTTGATCTTTGAAATCATGGCGCCCACCGGTAAGATGTTGGTTCCAAGGGCGATATAGGGGGCAATACGGAAGAAGTGTAGGAGAACAGGAAGAGGGTTCATGATTCGCGTGGCAGTAACAGTGGTACCATTTCTGAAAAAAGACATAGTCGAGGGACAGGAACATCAGTGATGTGCGAGGAAGTCAATAAGGCTGCGTTCATACTTTGTGGAAGCGTCCATCAGCAACCAATAGCGTCCACTAGCGTCCCAAGCGTCTGGCAGCGTCAGCGACGAAATTATAGGGTGACCATTTTGCACCACCGGAATGGTGTATAGAATACAACATTCCCGTGGTGTAAACGGTCACCCAGTCATTTTTGGCGGCGGCACCTCTGACTCAAGGCAGCACCGCCGTCAGTTTTGCGTCATAACCTTTTTCGTAAAGTCATCATCCGGGCAGTTGATTAGCCGGCCAAGGGTCGCGACGCGGCTGCAGCGCGTCACGATCGCGGCGATCAGCTGTTTCCAGCCTAATTTAGCAATTTTCTCCCTAATTTTCACTGTATTTCTTTTTTTCAAGGTAACTCCATTATTGTCTATATGAAGTATATCAAGACGTGAAATCTTTTTTTTATTGTAATGGGTGTTTTTCGCGATTTTTTCAAGTATTTGTTTAATTGTTTGTTTAATCGTTTAATTGTTCGCAAAAGTTAGAAAATCTCAATTATAATTTACCTTGTGAAGACAAGGAACAGCTAACCTTGAAAAAAGCAGCCAAAAACAGTGAAAAGTAGGGAAAAATGACTAAATTAGGCCGGAAAAAGCAAATAGTTCCTACGCACGCGGTCGCTGCTGCAGCCGCGTCTGCGGCCCGTTGACGACCGCCCTAATCAACTGCCCGGATGACGAGTGTATATTAGGAGGCAATCAGGGGTTCAGGTACCGATCTAGCGTCTGCCAGCGTCTACCAGCGACTAGCAGCATCCAGTAATGGTCAGTACGGGGCCACAGGAGGGTAGCAGACGGTTGGTACCCTCCTATCTCCCCATGCTCTCTATTTCGTCCCATGCTCTCTATCAGCAACGGTGCTACTTCCTATCTTTCCATGGTGTACCAGCTGCCTGCTACCCCCTATCGCTCCAAACTCTCCACTCTCGGATGCTGCTAATCGCTGGTAGGCGCTGGTAGACGATGGTAGACGCTAGATCGCTTTCTACACCTCCCTAGCCTCTGACGCTGCCTGACGCTCTGAACACTGGTGGACGCTATCGGTTGCTGGTGGACGCTGCCGTAAAGTATGAACGGTGCCCAGAACAGGAAAGACCTGCATTTGGGGGTTAGACAGAGGGGGATCCATTAATAGAGATTTGGAAACTAAATTTTATGTTATAACTTTATAGACACAGTTAGAACGCTGGTTCCAGGTAGTTATATATAGATGTGGGACAGAATATTCATTAATGGCCTGTGAGGAGGACTATGATAGTAGCAGATATAATTCTGAACAAGGGCGTTAAAAGGTGAAGGATAATCAACATTCATGACCGCTGTCGCAGTAGAGTGCAGGTTGACCCCCAAAAAATGATGAAGTGGCGCTTGCGGTTAATAATTCCGGGCGGTTAAAATAAGTTGATTAGCCATGGATGACAGCCTGGAAAACGCTATGGGAATCCATGTAGTAGTCCTGTAGATTGTTGCTACATTCAAAATCAGGTCAGGTCTTCAATATCCAAGGATTCACCCTACAGCCGGTGCTTGATCCGGGCCTCCCTACTAATGGAACTACAAAATCGCGTGTCATCCAACGTGGTCCATTTGGTGCGGCTCGCAGTACAAGGAGGGACGACATGAAGCCCATATGGACAAGCAGTACATCAAATCCTATTGGTCTATTTATGGTGGACTCCAAATCTCGTTTTTTTTTCTGCAGGGCTTCAATTTGAACAGCATCTTTTCAGTTCATTCCAATGGATTTCTGAAATCTCGGTGAAGACTCTAACGCGTGAGTTTGATGTTATATGATCTGTCCCCTAAGGAGTAATTCTTGAAATTTTTTCCCTTAATCATTAATCTTTCATCTTTCAGATCTTCTAGATGACAAGCAACTTCTAGAGCAACTGAAAGCCGAAAAATTTGACGTCGCAATTACCGAGCTCTTCGACTTCGTAGGAATAGGTAAGCAAAGCTGAACGCCTTTTCAGAAAATGAAAGTGCGGCACTATTCAACTTATAGAATCTTCTAATCTCAACTTTTCGCTGAAAACTTCCGACTTTAGGACTTACTAGGTACACTCCTTATCCCTGAGGAAGTAGGCGTGGCATACATGGCACCGAAATGGACAGAGACACGACAACAATTGTGTACATAAACACCTTTAAGTGAAGTTGAAACATGCGGCCACGCCTACCCGATCTCAGGGATTTCGAGTATATTCTTATTAGGAGCTCAGAAAAACGGCAATCTCTCTGGCAACCGCCATTTAGTGCCAGTAAGCGCTGCCTCGTTGCTATCATGCTTTTTACCAAAATAAGTGTTAACCTGCGCACTTAACGCATTTGATCCTGGCCTCGGCCACACAATTCCCGTGGTGCAAAGTGGTCATCCAGTCATTTCTGGTGGCGGTAACTCTAATTCAAGGTAGAACCGCCGTTTTGTGCCAAAAAACTTTTTCGTAAATTAGGAGGCAATCGGGAGCCTTGCCGGTGAATTTGGCATTAATATCCCGATGTCGGTACTCTGGCTTTATGTCACTGCTGAGCCTGGAAATCGAGGTTCTTCTTTCCTTCAAATTTGGGTATAGCAACACAAACGACAAGAGAGGCCTCGTGCCCTCTTCTCAAGTCAGCGCCAATTCCAGTCTAGCGTGAACGGGCACTGAGGTCGGGAAATGGGGGTCATGCTTGTAATCAGGACTTCTGTTAACCCTAGATACATAAGTTTAAATCGATATTGGTGAACAGGCCCAGAAATGATTCCTGTTGACCCAGTTGGAGCAGGTGCTAAGAGCGATTGTCATGTTCGTGGTCAGAGCATTGCATTAAATAACAAGTTTATTATGAATTTGGTGAAGGAGGCACCCATTTGACATTGCTTGTGCTAAAATGGGGGGGGGGGGGGTGGGGGAACCGCCTTTCTTGGGGTTATGGTACGTGACCTGAGCTCCAAACAAACCTCCAAAATAGGGAACTTTGAATCGATTTCAGTGGGAAGGTGTTGACCCTAATAGCCCAGCGCTAAAAACGAAAATCAGTGTTTGTGATCAAAATACTGTATGCCACATTTGATGCGAGCTTTGAGGAAAAAGTCACATGTTGCGGCTTGTTGAGGTATTGTTAGTGTGCTAAATGTGTCAAAGAGTGACTGTAAATGACTGGAGGATCTGTCATGCGTTCTTGATGCCTTCATAGTTTGAAGGATCACTAAAGACAAAGCCAGCAATGAACCACTTGCAATTTCTGTGTCCTCATGTTCACCGAAAATGTCTAATTTCAGGTGTATTAGAGGCAATCGGCCTCAAGAATATCATCGGCGCACACTCCTCTGCGATCCTGGAGGGCACTGCATCAGCCATAGGTGTTCCTGTGATTCCCAGCTACGCGCCAGGTAAGAGGAATTACTAGTCTACTTCTGAATCTTTTTCCTCTAGGAGTAGCGACGCGGTTACGTGACATCTTGAACTTTTGTGCATAGTCCCGTTGCGAAATCCTGTGACGCAGACAAATAGAGGACAGCGTCTGCCAAACATCGAAACGTGCAAGAAACATGGCGAGGCAGGAAACGGTCTTTTTCAAGGGTAGGGGACTCCGGGGTGGGTGAGCTACTTATAATCGGTGAAGAGCTAGAATTGGCGAAATCCCAACGGCCTTAGAGTGCCATGTGGATGAGAAGAGTGCAGAAAAACAGGACGATCAACGGTCGAAAGGGTATGACTTGTTCAGTTTGGGTCTCTCTCTCTCGCCGTCTAGTGCTAAATCCCCTATCTCAGAACTCGCATCCTTACTCAGCATGGTGTCCCGGGAATCTCTCCAAACATTCTGACTTCTTCCGGGGTCTTTTTCGGTTCATCTACCCTAAGCGTCAAATCTGCCCACCATTATGCAAGAGGTCACGACTGTTTCGGTGTTATTAACAATCGCCATTTTGTTCCATCCACTGGCCCATCTTCTGCCGTGGCTTTCACTTCAGAGAGGTCATTCTTTACGAACGTCCTCCAGCCCATCCCAGCATCCTCATTTCAGATGAGTGGAGCTGCCTTGGTTCTTGCAGACAGGCCAGCACTCACTGCAGTAGAGCATTGGGTCTTACCAACGCCCGGTGCACCCTTGACCATTGAGCCTTCTCGAGCACGCCTAGGTTCGCACGGGATACTCCTCCATTTCAATCCAGGACTTGCGGTTTGATTCTGGCTTCTTCATGCCTGACCTCCATCGCTGGTTCATCAGCTGCTAGGTCGTCTCCTAGGTACTGGTTAAGTCTTACCGCCCCTTTCGAGTGCTCTCGCCATGCGGTCCCGATGGGTTTCCGTACGACACTCTTCAGAGCTAGGATTTCGGTCTTCTTCACCTTCAACCGGAGTCCATTTTCGTCGAGCACATCCTGCCGCCGCTGCATCTTGTCCTGAGTTCCTCCCTGCTGTCTGCTATGAGGGCGATGTCGTGCGTAGAGAGGTGTTTTCCAGTTAGTCCTCCATGAGTTCTTTTGCCATGACATCTAGAGTCAGGAGGAAGAGGAACGGGCTGAGGGCTGATCCTTGGTGTACCCCAACCGTGATGTTTACCTCTTTCGTCAAGCCGTGCGGGGTGCGTACAGCTGCTTTAGCCCTATGGACATATCCTTCACTATGGAGACCAGGTGCTCCGGAACGTTATGTTCTCTGGGCGCGTCTCCTGGATACAGGCCAGAGCACGCAGGTCGCAATGCCGCCTTTTTCAGTCTAGGGAAGGCTGGTAACAGGTTCGCCGCGCTTCTCCTCGTACTTTTCCATCTGCTGACCAGTAGCGATTGCAAGATGGATCCAGGTTGAGTGCGGGGGACCTTTCTGCATGAAGCTTGAATGCTTCCTGTGACGATGGGACAAGTTCCCTCAGTTTTCAAGATGTTCTTTCTGTTTTCAAATGTTGACCACGATTGCTGCTCCTCCATTCCATCTGGCATCATTCCTTCATGCCGCTTACACTACTTTTAGGAAAGTCCGTTAGACCAACTCACCGCAAAGCTCTTCTCCAGGGTCCCTTCCATTGCCTCATCGGTACCTCTTGGACCACTGCTTCCCCAACTTTCCACTCTTCCCTAGCTCACCGGCGAACTTCATCTTGCGTCCAGGGAGTGATACTGCCTGCCGTCGCTTTTATCTGTGGGCTATCCTTGCGGGGGAATTCTTCGTTCAGTAGTCCCTCAAAGTATTCTTCCCATCTCTTTCTGACTTCGGCTGGTTTCCTGAGAATGGCCCCGTTGATGCTCTTCAGAGTGTTTACGGCCCTGATATCCTGAGCAGCACGTTCCGAGCTTTAGCCAGGCGGAAAACGAACTTGTTCCCCTTCTCGGCCCTCCAGCTTCTCGTACAGGGCGTTCATTTCCATATAGTTAGCCTCACGCTGCCTTAGCGAGTCCCCGCTTGCAGCTCTCGTAGGCAGGCGTTTAGTCTTCTGGGCTCCGTGTCTTTTGCCAGCGTTATGCTTCCTTCTTCTGCTTGACGATCCTCTGGACTTCCTCGTTCCAGAACCAGGCTGCCTTGTCTCCTCTGATACCACCTCGCGTCTCTCCCAGGACCTCCTTTGCACACTGTAGGATGACCTCTACTGCGTGGGTCCAGGTGTCCTGGACTGGCCCATGTGGGTCTGGGAGAGTCCAGCCTTCAGTATTCTCTCGCGGCCGAGGCTCTCTTTTCTACCTTGCGCCATTTTTTCCGCCACCGGAATTCCTTCTTCGCTCTGCTCTCACCCTTGTCTTTTTAGGAAGGTCTATGGCGATGTCTGCCAGGAGAGACCTGTGCTGAGGGCCCAGCTCTTCCCCAGGCATTTTGAGAGACGATCTTCTGACCAGGACATGGTCGATTCCCGTTTGTCTCCCTCCAATGCTGTTAAGTTTACCTTTTGGGCTCCCCCTTTTCGCGCGAAGAAGTTGTGCTGCAGCGGTTTGTAAGTCGTGCGGTTGTGGCTGTAGGTCAAAATCGCTCTCCGCTCAGCGTTCTTGCTGCCCGTATCTTTGGCCTCCGTACCACCCTTTCTAGACCGTTTTCCCACATTGCCATTCAGATCCCCAGCTGTGGTGAGGTAGTCTTCCGGAACCCTTCTTATGGTCTCGTCCAGGGTCAGGAACTCAGGTAGAACTCATCCTTTTCCGCCTCGGAGCAACCGGATTGTGGTGCGTACACGGTCAGTACGGTCCAGTACCCTTCCTTCGTGTCCATTCTCACTCCCATGATCCGATCACTGATTCTGTTCACAGAAGAGACGCAGTCCGTCAGGGATTCTGCCACCGCTATATACCACGCCGCTCCGTTTGCTGTCTGCTCCACTGTAGAAGAGTTTGACACCTTCTCCAAACTCCAATCCCTCGAACCCTTCCATCGTGTTTCTTGAAGGGGCATTAGGACTTGGATATTTCTCAGATTGTCCCGGTAAGCGACCCAGTGCGAGGGTCAATTTGAACTAGCGTCTTCGGCCGAGGTCGGTTCAAAACCCCCTCGGAAACCTTCGCATTACCTTGACACAGTTCTCAGGCGAGGGTTCTACGCGCCACTTCGTGTTGACGTCCTAGCATTAACACTGATTGCCGACTTTGTTCGTTTGTGAGCGCGCGTCCTCCATTAGCCGCCTGTAAACCTGGGCCTGACGGCTGGCATGCGTACCCCATTTTTGCAATCTTTTGCAAGGTAGTTTGTGCGTTTTGGCTGGGATCGAACTCGCTGGCTCAGGATGTGTGAACGTAAGTCTCTACACTCTTAACCACTCGGCTATCCTGCCTATCACTCCCTGTCACCCATCAATACTGTTCCCGTCACAGCCTCTATGTCACTGCTTGGAATCAACTCCTACAGCTGCTGAGCTGGGACCGGTGCTATGAATTTTGTGAGAGACAGACAGAGAGACAGTTCTGTCAGTTCAGACAGACAGACAGCACACGGACATAGCCGATAACACATAGTAGATACTACGCATTATTGCGGAATAATTGAAAACCCATCATGGAATGGTCTCCACCAATTGTTGAAGAAAGCGAAAGAAACGATACCATTCGTATCACTTGCTTTCTACCAACCGTAGTCGCATACTCGCTTCAACAAGTGGCTGCGAAAATTGATATAAACCTGCATCCTAAAATTGTTTGGCATCCGGACTACAAATATAAAATTCATTTTCGGCGCCGGCGCCATTTTCCGGCCACCCTCCATTGAATTGGGGTTTAGAAATCTAGGGCTGTATTGCATGCAGATGCAGCAGCGCCAAAAAACAACATATTTTTGATCAGAACGCCAAATATTAGGGTGATCAAAAAGTTTTGATAGGGTTTTTTGAAGTTCCAGAACTTTCTATTCTTGATCGATACCAATGATCTTTCATATGTGTGTAGGAAGATGCGCCGAATTCACGATAATGGCGTCTATAGTATATAGGCGAGCTTCCTCTTTTAGCTTGGGGAAATAATTAAAATTAAAGCTAACACGTTGACGTCGTATCGCAGGAGAATGGGGCGGTGACAGTAAACCACCGTGTACTTCTCATTAGTTGCGCCCTTAACTCTACTGTAGGACCGAAAGAGTAGCAGCGCTAGTTAGGAAACCACGGCGACTTTCTCGACTCATGTGGGTGGGATGGGCTGAAGCTTTGGAGATCAGCTCCCTTGGTGAAGAATGTATAAGCTCATTGAAAGTGTGAATTAGGAGGAGAAAATCCTTATTTCGCACCTAGGACCTTTCTTTCCTCGAAAACCTGCCTAAATAAATGCATCAAAAATGCCAGTCATTTCTAACTTTTGAGTTTTTTTGGGAATTTACTTTTCCATTTTTCCGCTGTTCTTGATTTAATGGGAGCCACCTCATATTTTTTTAACCCATTGCGTAGCAGGTCGATATATTCCTGAAGCCTTCCAGAAAAAGGTATGAATAGGGGAAATTGTGGGATCCAGCAGAGCTAAGTTATCGACATTTTTCAGGAAATTCTTCAGCTACTATATCCTTTGCTTATTTCTTTGTAACCAGTAAAACCAAAAGTTGTGACTGGACTAAAAGATCGCAAAATAGAATGACTGAACAATCTGTAAACGTCTTGCGCTCCATTTCCAACCCTTCTTGATTTTATAAACATTTTTAGCAACTGCTGCATTTTTTTCGGCTTATCTTTTTTAACACGTAATAGTATTCAATTTCACTTATCATATTGTTGCATATAAAAGTAATGTATAATGCGAAGTATATACAATATTTTTATAGCATATGTATATGATTTAAATCACATTTGTTTATACTCGGCGCGCCACGAGTCGCGTCGATAAAAGGGCGTCGGCCACAGGCGCCGGTTTTTGCGAAAACGCCGCGGTACGCAATGGGTTAAATCATGCATTATTTCCTTCACAAGTAACAGAGTAGCGCTACGGATGGTGGGGCGTGTCATCCACACTGAGTCTGGAGCGCAGCCAGCCCGTTCTGTACCAATTGCTGAAGCGGATAGGCGGCCTGCTGACCGACAATGATGATGGAACCATATAATACAGTCTTGTCGCTTGCAGAAAAGAAAAAAGAAAGGAACTAGCTGCTGCGGTGCTAAACCCATCACATCTTGTCACAACCATCATGTGCAGCGAATAAAACTCTCTGGAACAGTCCGGAATTTGAATTCATTCTCAACTTCTCATTGAATTACAGGACTACTTTCCATTCTTTTCTCATGAACCGGGAAAAACATACTCCTTTCCGTTTTTTGTGCTCCAGCATGATATTTTTCAGGTTCTCTCAGCGTGACCGATGACTCAACTGATATATGGACCCGTGCAGTGAACCTTGCGTTCACGGGTGCTTCATGGTACTTCCAAACAGGGATAGCGAAAAATGTAGATCGGTTGATAAAAGAGAAACTCGGCAGCAAAGCAACACCTATTTGGGTGAGTGGAGCTTCTTAATGCATGCACCTCCTTATTTTTTTTCCGTCGGCTTCAGTTGCAAAGATACCGCGGGAGCCGCGGATTCCGCGGAAGTCGCTGAATGCGCGGAGTGCTTGGTGGAACTGAATGTTCTAGGTTGCAAAAAGGTTGTGCGAAAGTTTGAACAAAGTTTTGGACTACTGTTTACCCCCCCCCCTTTCGCATATATTCTCTATTCCACTCTAGCAGAATCTACAACAACTGACAAAAAAAAAGAATAGTCGTGAACATATTCTAGGGAGTATTGCGAGTTTTGATTCCAAAAATTTTCTGCATTTTTGAAGCTTTGGTTTTCAAGTTTTTAACTGATCAACAAGACGGTGATAGTTTAGGCGCTAGTTCATGAGCAAGCTGAGTGCGGTCCCTTCTGGGCTCAGAGATTCGGAGCCTCTCCCCCACATTGCCGTCTTAGCCATTTGCTTAGAAGTTGAACGAAATCACATTGTTTGTCAAACAAGGTGACCTCATCCATGATGTTGAAGCTGATAGGAGTAGGCTATGGGCGTCACATCCATGCCATATCCAACGACATCGTTTTAAAGTTTCACTCAAGTGAAACTTTTTCCATGCACATCCGCATTATGGAAGTTTATTGATTTGGCCTCACGTAAGGAACCTTACTCTCGTTATCAACCACACGTCTTACGAAAAAACTTCCCAATGTGTTCTAAGCACAGAAAACTTTGTTATGGCAACTGTTGTGATAATGTATTGGGATGTTCCATTAGGGGATTGAGTGAACAGGCGTCTGTCCTCGTTCGATGCGTGATCTGACCTCTTGCGTTTGATTCCAGCCTTGAAATAAAATAACTTCCGCACATGCAAAACGCGAGACACACTCGACACTGCAGCATGAGCAGGCCGAATCTTTTCCGCCGAAAAAACGCAGGGTTCTAGCTCCCTCGCACTACCTTGTAGCGCCCCTTAACGGAACTTACTCTAGGGGAGAGTGGAGGGACCGTGGGTACTCGGTCGTCAGCAAGTCAGGTTACGCCGCACACGTCGCGTCGCGTGTCGCGCGGCGAGGCGGCGCAGGAATTTCGGAGTTCCATTACCGTACTCATGAGTTGTTGTTGGAGCGAGGGATTAGCGTTGTTTCACCGCGTCCTCGACCTTCATTATGGAGACTTGCTAGAACAATTTTTCGAAATTCCTCTGCAACAGCAACGTTTACAATCTACTATCTCACTGCTACATTTCTGTTTGGATCATCGCGGGGTTCATTCACTTTCGTTTTCTGTTGTATTTGCTGTCTTCTATATTATTTAGCTTGTTACCAGTCACATTTTAATACTTTACTTTTTACCGTAGGAGCATTCCATAGTTGTGCTGTTATTTGTCCTACAGTTGCTAGCATACTTGACGGAGGGTTGAGGGTTAACGACGGTAATTTCTTTATAACATTGAAACCCATCGTAGACTGCTAGAATTCAGCACAGCATCCCCATATTTCCAATGATTTTCTCTGTCATTATCACTGTGACCCAGCTTTTATGCTGCACTTATACCAGACTTGTGGCAGGATTAATGCATTACCACCTGCCTTGGGGGTAACGATCTTCGATAAGTGCACAAGCAAAGCTCAAGATTTCTGACTTGAGAATAAGAACCCACTGATATCCACGATTATTAACAATGCTACCAAGTCTGCTCTGAGCGCGCGATACAAAGAAACACTAGGCCATATCGTTGAAAACTACCGGAAAAATTCAGATCGAAAGACCCGTAGCCCATTACGAGTCCTGTTGGTCATCGAGTCGCTCGTCCGAGCATTCGCCACGTCTTCATTCGTCCATGTGATGCTTGGAGTAGCCCGATAGATTTTTTGTGCTCAAGGGGCACGATAGAGTCCATTCTATTCGACGTTAACTGAACGCTCATACTGCTTCCTTAGAAGTCAAGTTCCC
The DNA here is from genome assembly GCA_036418165.1 of Cooperia oncophora. Lineage (NCBI taxonomy): Eukaryota > Metazoa > Nematoda > Chromadorea > Rhabditida > Trichostrongylidae > Cooperia > Cooperia oncophora. The sequence goes on from MU916024.1 coordinate 12,315, forward strand.
GATGCGTAAGGCAGAAAGAATCGCGTAATCGAAGAGCCGGGCACAAGATGACAAGAAAAGGTTCACGTAACGAGATAGCAATGCCTAAACCAAGAATTCACTCACATTTATTAGACGCATGAACAGAATCGACAATCAAACAGCCAACAACAAATCCCGGTAAGTTGATCCAGTTTCCAGAAAGGAAAGCACAAACATCAACGAGATAGTCCTGCAAAAAAAGGGAGTTCAAGAAGATGAAGTCAGCAACTGCTGTGGAATGCATACTTTGGAGTCATACTTCACTCTGGCTTTACTAAAAGTGGCTACTCAGGGGAATGAGAACATTTGTAAAATCACGTAATAGGGCGCAAAATCAAAATGGGATGACGATCTCTTTAACAATGTGGGCGAGCCGCGGAACAGGAGAACTCGTACGCGGCGGACGCTACGCCGCCGGCTCTGCCCTCCAGCGCGGCAACCTCCTTATCATCAACGATAATTGCCACACACCCGGGATAGGTCGAAAAGCACCATGACCTTGGAGGACCTCTAAAATTTAAAAGCATAAAGAAAGCCATAATACCGAGGTTCAAAGCGGTTCAGTATTTTTATACTGCGTTCATTACAATTTGCTGTGCTTTTCAATTGGACAACGAAGACAATCCATTGGACATGTAATCAATGAACAACATTGCTTGAAGAAAATAGCACATGATAAGGGTTTGAACTAACCAGGGAGGTCGTTCAGGACGTGGAGCGCTTTTTGAAAACGGTTTTTGCATGATGTGGGGTCACGTGCATGGAGTACCAAACTGGTGTTCATTTTTCCTGAACGCCTCTGGGAATGCCAAAAATGGAGTGAAAAAGAAGTCCATGGAAACCGACTGTTTTTGAGCCTGAATGGGCTCTAAATCACTCGCAACTTCGGCCAGTTGCTGCCTATAGGGTCCTTATAAAGGTACTATAGGTATCGATGAGGAAAGTAGTCCTAAATGGGGTCTTACTTGAGGCACGTGACAAAGTGAGCGGCTCTGAGCGGC
>MU916026.1:0-15238 GCA_036418165.1 Cooperia oncophora
TTACATGAAAGCAGTGAGAGCCGCGGTAAGTAATGGATTACCCCTGGCGAGTGGAGAAAAAGCGCTCGTTGATCCGCGGGGATTCCTTTGAAGCTACCGAACTAAGAAACATAAAAACCTTCTCATTTAGGGTGAGAAGTATGCGGCAGAGAACGGAGTCCTCGATTTCGACGAAGTGGTCGAGGAGAAACCCGAGAACGTTGGTGGGAAGTTCGCCATCTCCTACACCATCCTTGGTGTGGACTGCAAAGAGGTATAACCTAGTAGGATTCATAGATCTATTGCTTTTCACGGCTTCTAAATGGTCCACACCTCCTCCTCGCCCACCTCACCTTTTAAGAGCAGACCTTTCTGAGCGCACTTTAGCTCGGTGGTGACACTGAATATTACTCAGCGAATTTCATGCAGGTCACCTTTCAGATCTTGTAACTAAAAGGGCAACACTTGTTCCACCTTGCAGTTTTACCGAACCGAACTGCGTCCTTCCTGCTTTCAGCAATGCAGAGATGTGTCCTGCTTCAGCTAGCTCTTCTAAAGGCACGTTCCGCGATGGAAAGGCGCAGATAGTGGAGTTACAGTATGAATCTGAAGGAGCTGGGTGGCCCAGTGGTGAAGGAAAAAGCAAAAGGAACCCCCAAGAACTCCCCTAAATAACTCCCTAATTGAGACCTCCCTCATGTTTGTACGAGTTCTTCTGGGACGAGTTTCCCGTTACACCTTGCGTTACGCTGGTGAACCTATACGTCCGCACCCACGGTACCTCCTAGTTGATTCCTTGAGGCGTGTTTGCTAACTATAATAACTACGTGTCATGCTCCGTTATTATGTTAATATTCCCTGTGGGTGGAGCCAAAGGTCGAGAGGCGGAGCTTTAGACGAGTAGCAAGCCCATGACAAAACTCAAAAATGCATGACATACCGCCATGCATTTTTGAGAAAGAAAAATGGTACATCCTGTTCGGGTGCGAACCGGCGCATGCTATTCGCGGAAACAATTCCAAATACTCGCGAAAACTCTATTTGAGGGCCCTGGGTGCGCCAATTCGGTTGCCACTCGAAAATCAATTTGGGAATGTTAAGAGGTGTGGCAGCGAACAGGAAATCGCAAGAAATGGTGGAAAACCTGTAAAATTGTTCGCAGGTGCTGTAACGTGCCACGTTCCCCATTTAAAAGTGCACGGGAAAAGGGCGCGGGAGTAGTGGTACCCGGGTGTCGTCTCGCTACTCCGTCGCCGTCATCCTCCAGGCAATCAGAGGTAGAGAACAGCCAGAACGAGAGAGCACAGACAAGTAGCGCGTTCGGCTATGGTTAGGCGTGTGGCCACTATCCTTGAGTCCAGAGAATTGCCTCACGTTACATATCTTACCAGAAAACTACAACTTTTCAGCTCAAAAACGTCCTCATGAACGCCAAACAGAAGGGAAGCATCGAATACGCCACTATGAAATGCGGCGGCCAAGAAATTGTTCTATGATTTCGCCATTGAAATAAATAGTGCAGCATTCACTCATGTGTTTGTGTTTGTTACGAAGAGCAGCCTTTCATATCCTTTTCCCGTGATATGTGCCAAGACATTCGTAATATACCGCCATGTAGGCGTGGCGAGCGACGCCGCGCCGGCGGGCGAGTTTTTCTGCCTGACCCTTTCAGTTCAGAGTCTAAATGGAACAGGAAAATGCAGTATCGCCTGTCATGGAGTCTTGCCTCCGCTCGAATCCTTATGCGTTTCGCGATTCAAATCGACAAACTGTTGCATATCGAGAACTCGCCGCACGGAAAGTCGCGTGCGACGACGCGACAAATTGGCCCTCTCCGTCTCACGCTTCCTCGCAGCTCAGAGATTCGTTCGAATCAGCATTGACGACGTCGTCATCCCTTCCACTTCCACTTATGGGGGCATTACTGCCAGACGGAGAACACTAATATAAACTGCCGTGCAAAACTTTTATGTAGAAATTTATGTGATGGCATAGGGCTCGCAGCTGTGGGGGTGCAGTTCATATGGTATCGACCAGTCGGAGCGGTGTAAGGAAGCATGAAATCATCTCACCCGCGTCCTTTTCTACCACTGGTTGTTTTCAGCCTGAATCGATCGCGAACCGATCACTATTGGTAAAGAGGGCCGCCGGTGAGGGGCTCATTCCACAACCCCTGACACCGTCCGTCCCCCCGGCTCCGCTGATTGCGAGGATATCAGCTGATCCCTGCAAAAGAATAGGAGTGTGACGGGGCGAAGGTCGTGGATTGGAGCGCTGCCAAGGCGGCCTTTTCCACCAGTGACACCATCCTGAGTCAGCAACAAGCGCGGCAACGCTGTTCACACTGTGCTCCAACTCACGCCCCTCCACAAACTCTGTCGTTTGCAAAGATCCCTAGTTGCACGCTGCGACGTTGGCGTATCCAGCCTGTAACCGCCTCCGGTCACAACGGGAAATGTCCTCACTTGCTGATGATCAATCAAGTGGTGGAACCCCTCCACAAAACATCAACATTCGCGTGCAATTGGTTTGTGGGGGCAACCGATCCTACGCACAATCGGCGAGACTTGCACAAAGCCACTTTGTGAAAACCTTGTTAATTCCTGCGACTAAAGTGGATTTTACCATTTCGCAGCTTTCCAAAAGCTTACATGTGTCAACCTTCTTAATTAACATGTACACGCAAGAGGAAAGTACAAAATGCCCCTCAGAGCCGAATAGCGCCCGAAGCTCTTTTACACTGCATGATGTCTGCGAACTTTTCATCAAATTCACCACAGTCTTCGGAAACATTTTGGAAACCGGTCAATCCTTTCGGCAATCGTTTCAAAGGTCTTTTTGATCTTTCTTGAGAGCGATTTATGAAATAAATGCCCCTCCTTCCACCACTACGGCAGATCGTTGATCGTTCTTCGTCATTTAAGATTTCTGCACTGTAGGCCTTGCTGTGCATGGAGCACATTCTGCTTAAAGTGAAGCCACACGAGCTTGAAAAAGGTTGACCCACTGTCGCACTCCCGCTTTCTGAAAAAATGTTTTTTCACCCTGCCTGCATTCATGAACCGCTCAAGCCGAAAATGAGCTCCAACTCATAGTTTTCGTGTTCCCAAAAAAACAGTACACTTTTACACACTTGGAGGTTGTCAGCTATACAACTTTATTCAACCAGCGTCTCGCACCTTTCGGCGTTGTTTTCAAAAGCCTAAACATGGCTCGAAACTCCAGAATTGCACACTTTCCACGGAACATTTTGCCTTGTCACGCGACAACTTGTGAGGGTTGACTTTTACGATGAACAGTACTTCTCAGAGAAATATGTGCCATGATTTATTGACAAAATTGGTGATTATACCCGGGGTAGGGACACTGTATCAGACTGATGAACACACATGGTGCTCAAAACTGGATGCGGCAAGGCGCTTCAAAGGGGTGGACTGAAGCAGCAAAGGCGGCTGCACTTTCTACCGATAGTTGCGAGCCGGAAAATGCTGCTGTTGGTGGAAAAGTCGCCGCTGATGGGATGTTAGTTCTTGCTTAACTCCACGGAAGGTTGACAAGAATGTTCATTTGCTGGCCGCTAGCCGACGTTTCGGTGAGTTCACCTTCTTCAGAGCCTGAAAGGAGGAAGTTGATTTATGAGCTACTCGACCAAATATCTCACATCCCCACATAGACCTTCGAGCCCTTCCCATTCATCACGTCAACAATAGGGAGATGAAACTATCGTGCTATTCCTGAGTCACTAGATCAGCCTCGAGTAGCTCATAAATCAACTTCCACCTTTCAGGCTCTGAAGAAGGTGAACTCACCGAAACGTCGGCCAGCAAATAACATTCTTATTCTTATCAACCTTGTGTGGAGTTAAGCAAGAACTCATATCACATCACGAAAATGCCAAGGTTTATTGAGAATCAAGCTGCTGATGGGGTTAAGTCTACCACTCCGCATCAGTTTTATGCACTATAACTTAACCTACATAGAAAAACAGCAGGCGTTTTATCATTTCGCATCAAAGAAAATCTGTCTAGAAAAGGCACAATAACATGTCGACACCGCTGGGAAAAGCTAACGAATGAAGGATAGAGATTCACCGTTGATCAGGCCTTTCTGGGATGCATCATGCATTCTTATCAGACCATGTCGTACGTAGGGGAATCCCAAGAGGAGGAGGGGTCGTATTTCGTCGCTGGGGAGAAGGTGGATCGTATTCGGTCTGAGAAAGTTTTTTTTCCTTTGATTGATCAATTGACTGAGTCACGGACGCTATAAGGGGGAGGCCGTATTCGTACAAAATCCAGGAGTGGTGGGGATGGGAAAGGGTGGAGGGGTCATATCATAGAAGGGATTTAGGGTAGGGTATCAGTCCAAGGTTCGCGGAGTTATCGTGCCACTTGCCTTTAAAGTTACTAAAACGAAGCTCCACTGCTCATGATGGTTAAGCTTCGAAACAACATACTCTCACCACGCAATGTACCCTTAGCCATTCCAAACGGGGGTCGTTAAAGCCCCTTCAGTCTCTTGCTGCGAGGACGAGCGGACCTAATCGGTTTCCCCTAAGCTGAGTGGACTCGGCAGGCATTGGTTTCGACCCTATCCTCCCATTCAAGAAACGGAGTCCCTTAACGTGAAATGATTGAGACAACTGGGCCGCCATGGAATTTCCGCAAATGACGAATTATTGGTCGGTCGATGGGCGACGAAACGCGCACTTCTCAAGAAGTACTCGACTTTCAGGTCACAGTGGGCTGCAATGGATATTGCTGATTTTTTGCCTATTCTGGGAAGAAAGGATCCTGAAATGTTCACTGCAATACAAGAAAGGATAAAGAATCAAGGGATTCAAGGGTTGGTGAACCTCCAGAATAGCGAGGATGGTTTGTCTCAAAAATGTAATTTGTACCTGAATGACTAGCAGATTTTGAAGTCAGTGGTCTCTGCACCCCAAAAGATTTCGATACCACACACTGGAAGGCAGTAGGGTATTCTAAGTCGGGTTGGGGCAAAATCGACTTAAGGTTTGACTTCCTTAGTGGGGGCAGGTATGCTTTTGCAGGTAACAAAGCGGGACATTAAAACTGTTTGTTCAGTTATTCCCACAAATGATATGAGGGTCGTAGGGTTCAGAAAAGGTCGCCATCTGTCAATATCTTCATGATTACGAAATGGGACACGGTAACGGCCATATCGGTAATCACAGGGAATAAAAGGGACCGGCGATTGGCAGGTTCCGTCTTCGCATCAAACCGCCATGGCTCGTCTGATCCTCCTTCTCAGCATCGTCGTTGTGTCGCTGGGTAAGAGGTAAGAAACTGTGATCCTTTTTTGAGCCGGCCGCTGATCACAGCTGGGGCCCAACGGAGGTCGTATTCCAGCAGCTTGAGAGAGCTGGTGGAGTTTTCACTGTTTACTTCAGCTTTATAGCATTGTTATGTCTCCGCCAATCCCTTTTCTCGACGGAGTTCTTATCCTATCCTGTTCTTATGGGAAGGGAAACTAAAACACAGAGTTCATTATAGCAGCCCCTAAGATCCGTCGAGCGGGAAGCGGATGCTAGGGATGGCAGGGCCAGCTCAGATATACTTGTCTCTTAAAGATGTCAATACTTCTCGCCATTCGCTGAAAAAAAGTCCCCAAAGGAAAGAAAGTCCAACTACGCTATGTGTCTCGGGAGGGGCAGTCTGCAACTCTGCGTCAATGTTCACTAGCCCAGGGTAGAAGGTTAGCAAGGCTAGAATTCGATGTTGAGACGAGCAGGGAGCTCCAGGGTGGGAAGAGCCTCTCTGCACCACAGAGGGGTAAACGCCAATCACTGGTCCCACAGATGGACTGTATTAGGATGACTGAGGCATGGCAAATGTTGTTATTTCCCTCTCGGAAAGGGGTTTCTGTTTTGAATTGTCAAAGCCTCCACTCCTTTCCTGCTAGTTGCTTTGGCGCGCGGAACTACTCTCTAAACTGCTATTCTGGGTATTGACATTGGTATTGATTAGCGACAACCCCGCCCCATTTTTCCCGCTCGACCAACAGTGGTAAATTGGAGGGGACGGAGACCGAAAACACTTTTCGTTAAAAATCTGAAAAAATTAGGAATCGTGAGTGGGTAGGGAATGAGAGGGTTCGTGGACACTATGAAAGAACTTCTTAGGGGAATGGTTGGTTCGCGTGATGATACCCGCATTTCACACACACGTGCGCTCTACCCTGTTGGCCCATTCCAAATTTGCACAGCTGCAAAGAGTTCACCCATCTTGGAGCTCAGTCCTCCGTGGAAAATCGCACGCTACCACAGCAATGGCGCAAAAAGCAGACTGGCCATTCCGGACAATTAGCGCCGCCAACTAACAACGATTGTCAAGCCTCAAACTCGTTCCCTTGTCCCTCGCAAATTTATAATTCTTCCCGGGCCAACTGTGTTTCACGGATAATGTGCTGGTGGAGAACATGTACCACAGCCAGCCGGTAGCACTAGGTGTAGGGAGGGGGGATGGTTTCAGGGGAACTTCCTCATCTTGATCGCACACCTTGTTTGCGGGGGTGGGGGGAGGGCAGTTTTGTCCTTAACCAGAATGAAATTTGTCTTCACAATGAATGCGTTCCACCTTTGACAATGAAAGTCCACCCATTCAGGCTTGCACTCCACCAGCGCCAACGTCAGGGGGAGGTGGTGGCAAAGCTGCCAGTAAGAAGAAACGCGCAGTTAACGAAGCGCACGCCCTCGTCGTCACCACCTACAACTACTATCCGGAAATGATTGACACTTACATGAAAGCAGTGAAAGCCGCGGTAAGTAATGGATTACCCCTAGCGAGTGGAGAAAAAGCGCTCGTTGATCCGCGGGGATTCCTGAAGCTACCGAACTAAGAACATAAAAACCTTCTCATTTAGGGTGAGAAGTATGCGGCAGAGAATGGAGTCCTCGATTTCGACGAAGTGGTCGAGGAGAAACCCGAGAACGTTGGTGGGAAGTTCGCCATCTCCTACACCATCCTTGGTGTGAACTGCAAAGAGGTATAACCTAGTAGGATTCATAGTTCTATTGCTTTCACGGCTTCTAAATGCTCCACACTTCCCGCGAGCGCTCCTACTCGCCCACCTCACCTTTTAAGAGCAGACCTTTCTGAGCGCATATTAGCTCGGTGGTGACACCGAATATTACTCAGCGAATTTCATGCAGGTCACCTTTCAGATCTTGTATCTTAAAGGGCAACACTTGTTCCACCTTGCAGTTTTACCGAACCGAACTGCGTCCTTCCTGCTTTCAGCAATGCAGAGATGTGTCCTGCTTCAACTAGCTCCTCTAAAGGCACGTTCCGCGATGGAAAGGCGCATCTGAAGGAGCTGGGTGGCCCAGTGGTAAAGAAAAAAGCAAAAGGAACCCCTAAGAACTCCTCCTAATAACTCCCTAATTGAGACCTCCCTCATGTTTGTACGAGTTCTTCTGGGACGAGTTTCCCGTTACACCTTGCGTTACGCTGGTGAACCTATACGTCCGCACCCACGGTACCTCCTAGTTGATTCCTTGAGACGTGTTTGCTAACTATTACTAAGTGTCATGCTCCGTTATTATGTTAATATTCCCTGTGGGTGGAGCCAAAGGTCGAGGGGCGGAGCTTTAGACGAGTAGCAAGCCCTAACATACTGCCATGCATCTTTGAGATAAAAATGGTATACCCTGCGCGAGTATGAGCCGGTCCATGTTATTCGCGGAAACAATGCCTTTTGTCAAATAGTCGCGAAAACTGTATTTGAGGGCACTGGGTGCGCTTACTCGGTTGCCATTCGAAAATCAATTTGTCAATTTTTCGAAAATCATTTTGTATGTTAAGAGGTGTGGCAACGAAAGAGAAACCGCAAGGAATAGACGAATACCTGTAAAATTGTTCGCAGGTGCTGTAACGTGCTACGTTCCCATTCAAAAGTGCACGGGAAAAGGGCGCGGGAGTAGTGGTACCCGCGTGTCGTCTCTCTACTCCGTCGCCGTCATCCTCAGGGTGCAGCTCTTGCGTTGGATACCAGAATCCCGCAGCGAACAGGCAATCAGAGGTAGAGGACAGCCAGAACGAGAGAGCACAGACAAGTAGCGCGTTCGGCTATGGTTAGGCGTGTGGCCACTATCCTTGAGTCCAGAGAATTGCCTCACGTTACATATCTTACCAGAAAACTACAACTTTTCAGCTCAAAAACGTCCTCATGAACGCCAAACAGAAGGGAAGCATCGAATACGCCACTATGAAATGCGGCGGCCAAGAAATTGTTCTATGATTTCGCCATTGAAATAAATAGTGCAGCATTCACTCATGTGTCTGTGTTTTGTACAAAGACAGCCTTTCATATTTTGATATGTGCCAAGACACTTCGTAATACACCGCTATGGTGGGCGTGGCGAGCGACGCCGCGCCGGCGGGCGAGGTTTTCTGCCTGACCCTTTCAGTTCAGAGTCTAAATGGAACAGGAAAATGCAGTATCGCCTGTCATGGAGTCTTGCCTCCGCCCGAATCCTTATGCGTTTCGCGATTCAAATCGACAAACTGTTGCATATCGAGAACTCGCCGCACGGAAAGTCGCGTGCGACGACGCGACAAATTGGCCCTCTCCGTCTCAAGCTTCTCGCAGCTCAGAGATTCGTTCGAATCAGCATTGACGACGTCGTCATCCCTTCCACTTCCACTTATGGGCATAACAGCCAGACATGAACAATACTAAATATCAACTACCGTGCATAACTTTTATGTGGAAATTCAAGGCATAAGGCTCGCAGCTATGGGAGTGGAACTGATATCATATCAATCAATCGGAGCGGTGTAAGAAAGCATGAAATCTTCTTAACCGCGGCGTTTTCTACCACTTTTTATATTTTGAATCATTCGCAAACCGATCACTATCGGAAAAGAGGGCAGCCGGTGCGGGGATCACTCCACCATTCTTGATGATACCGCCCCTCCTCCCGACTGATTGTAAGGATATCAGCCACTCTTAATCTCTAAAGAAAGGGAGAGTAGCGGGGCGTGGGTGTGAATTGGAGCACTGCCAAGGTGGCTTCTCCTCCAATGACATTATCCTGAGTGAGCAACATGGCGGGAAGGCTGTTTACGGGGTATGTGGCAAGAGAATTGTTATTCGCCGCTCCAGTGGGCGTCGCGGGCGACCTCGCGGCTGCTAATGACGACGATTTTATTTGGTAGTGGTCGACAATAAACAAGATAAGACCAAGAATAGACACAAGTGTCTGCCATGTCCCTGACAACATGGAACCCGCTGCTCCAGTCGAAAGGGTGGTGCGAATCAAGGCAAGTCGCGCCCATAGTCGCGCGTCATGGTTCAAACTATAAATTCGCTAGACGTCTGGCGTGATCCCGCGGTAACCGTGTGGTCCAACGAAGTGCTCACTTGGTGATGGTCCATCAGGTGGCGGAACCCTCCGTGAAAACAGGTTCGGTGCAAACTGGCTCAATGGGGGCACCAAGTCGTACTCAGCGAGGCTTATACAAGCCTCGTTTGTGGAAACCTAAGTTCCGACTAAAGTAGCTTTACCATTTCGCAGATATCCGAAATTACAGGTTTTAACTTGCTAATTAAGCTGTACATGCAAGAACAAGTAGGAAGGTGCAAAATGCCCCTCAAAGCCGAACATCGCCTAGCAGCTCTTTTACACTGCATAAGGGTCATGTTGTTTTTTCTCCGAAGCAATTCTGCGGCATAAATACATCTTTCACCGAGGCGGCGGATCCCTCTGTTTCGGTGAACTCTTTGAGCTTCCGCTTTGTAGGCCTTGTCCTACATGGACCTCAGTCTGCTTGAATTACGAGTGAAGCCATACGAGCCTGAGAAAGGTTGACCATACCCGCAGTCGCGCTACCGCTTTCTAAGAAAATGTTTTTCACTCCTTTTTGGCATATATGGAACCGCTCAGCGAAAATGAGCCCTCATTCGTATTTATCTTTTTCTACACAACACTTACACACCGCGAGGTTGCCAGCCACAACTTATTCGGCCAGCGTGTTAAACCTTTCGGCGGGCGCAATTCGGCGACGGTGAGGGGCGGAGCACTTTGCTACTTCCCATCGACGGGTCCCAATCTAGACAGCCTCTTCTCGAGTTGACAGGTTTTACCATGATGGCTTGACGACCTTGCTCCAGCTTCACAAGAGTTCACAGGTTTCGCCAGAGTGAGACTTGTAAACCGGAACTAGGGAAGCAATGATAGTACAAAATGCCCCCCGTCGCCGAACTGCGCCTTCGGCGTTTTTTTCAAAGGCGTAAACATGGTTCAAAACTTTAGAATTGCACCTTTCACGGAACATCTTGCTTTGTCACACGACAACTTGTGAGGGTCAAGACTTACGATGAACAGTACTTTTCAGAGAACTATGTGCATGTTCTATCAGCAAGATAGGTGATTACACCCGGGGCAGGAGCACTGCATCAGATTGATGATCACACACGGTGCACAAAAGTGGTTGCGGCGAGGCGTCAAAAGGGTGGGCTGAAGCCCAGAGGCGGCTGCACTTTCAACCAATAGTTGTGAGCCGGACAATGCCGCTGTTGGTGGAAAATCAGCTGCTGATGTGCTCCAGTCCAGCGCTCCGCCGCGTTCAGTTTTAGTTTTATGCACTATAACTGAACATAAATAAAAAAAAACCACGAGGATTTTATCATTTCGTATCAAAGAAGATCTGTCTGGAAAAGACACAGTTAAGGCGACAGCGCTGGGAAAAGCTAACGAATGAAGGATAGAGATTCCACCGTTGATCAGGCCTTTCTGGGATGCATCATGCATTCTTATCCAGACCATGTCGTACGTAGGGGAATCCCCAATAAGGGTAAGACAGTCGTATTTGGTTCGATGGGGAGAGGGTGGATCGTATTTGCTCGGAGGAAATTTTTTTTGATAGTTGATTTCACTTGTGTCACGGACGCTACAAGGAGGGAGGTCGTATTCGTATAGAATCCAGGAGAGTGGAAGGGTAGGATGGGAAAGGGGGGGGGAAGGGGGTCGTATCAGAGGAGGGAATTAGGGTAGGGTATTAGTCCACACGGCTTGGGGATTTATCGTGCCACTTGCCTTCAACGCTATCAAAACGAAGCTTTACTGCTTATGACGATTGAGATTTCAAACAATCTACTCACCGCCACATTAAAACCTTAGCCGCTTCCAAACGAGAGCCGTTGAACCCTCTTCAGCCTCTTGCTGCGGACGAGGACATGCGAGCATGATCGGGTTCAGCGGAGCTGAGTGACTCAGACATTCGACCCTCTCTCCTCTCAGTCAAGGTGGAGCCCTTAACGTGAAATGATTGAGACAACAGCGCCGCCAGGGAATTTCCCCCAAACACAATTGCGTTACGGTAGTAGGTGCTCAGTCATGAACTGGTAGCCCATGAGTGATTCCCCAGTTGAGAAAGAAGACACGGTAAGGCACGCTCAAGAAAGACCGCCGGAACTTCGCATCTCCATTCTACACAGAAATGTGGTGGATCCAGTTGAAAGGAAGATCAGGGAAGCAATGGAAATAAAGCAACAAGAACCACCCATCAACAGCAAGGAGGAGATGAAAGTGGCAATGGGATTGATCCTATATATAATCCGCTAAGTATGTCTGTAAGTGTGTGTGTGTCTGTGTGTGCGTCTGTCTGTCTGTCACGAAATTCATAGCGAGCGTCGCAGAAAAGATAGGATGACAGTTCCAAGAAGTGATATACACGGCAGGACGGGAACACTTTTGGTGGGTGACAGAAGGTGATAACACCTGATAAGATTCGATAAGGGCCTTAGAAGGGAGGGTGACCGAGTCCATAGTGCGGGACACAGTAACAGTGGGACATTGGTTCCAAGGTATGATATAGGACGTGGGACAGGAACATTATTGGTGGGTGGCAGGGAGTGATATCAGCTGATAAGATCTGAAAAAAGGCGTCAGAACGGGAGGGGCACCGAGTCATAGTGCCGGACACAGCATCAGCTAGGCGTTGATTTCGGAAAATGATATAGAGTGGGAGATGGGGACATCGACGGCAGGTGACAGGAGGTGATAACAGCTGATAGGGGCTGATAAGGAACGTTGCCATTGTTGTTCAGTCAAATTGCTGGAGCCTTTACACTACCAAATTATAGAGTTTTAGTGATAGGGACATTGATGACGGGTGACAGGCAATCTTATCAATTGATAAGAAAGGATAAGGGCATTCTCATTACATCTCTTATCACTATACTGCCAAGTATTGAAGGCTCAGTGTGCAAACTTTTCCTTTAGCCATCACTTCTCTGATAGCCTAGAAAATGAACTCATCCTACTATATGTCATGTGACGAGCGGGGGGGGGGGATATGTAGTTCGCCTGAAACAGGAATTTCGGGGAAATTCGAAGAGAACCAAAAACCTCACTTCACGCGTTCAATAGCTCAATAGCTCTTTTTACCTCTGAACATACAATTACTGATGAGAACGAATAACAAGGGAGTATAGTACCTACTAATAATTATACTTCAGGGAGCGGATTTCATGCTAATGCTATCAAAAAAAAGATTCAATGATAAAAAGAGCTTCGCCGTTCTACACACTACAGCAAGATTAAACACAATGAAGCTCAGGGAATCATCTATTCTGAGTTGGGAAAGAAGTGAAAAAGCTTCTGAAACACCCGGAACAGAGCCCCCCCCCCATCCTCTTAGCAGTAGAGCCGGCGCCTTGGACGACTTCGGCGGACGTCGAAAAGCCGAATCAGCCGAAGTTCGACATGCAACCAGTCCCCGGCAAGAGCACAGAAAATCACCCTACGACGCTCCAGGCAACGCTATGTACACACGCGATTCCGCTTGTAAGCCGTTGTCTTGCAGAGTGAAAGTAATCGTGGTTGCAATGGTTGCAATAATCACGCGTCTCTAGCTTCTTTATCTCGCCGTTTGAAGTGACGAGAGTGGTATATTCTTTGCGAATGGGGACGGAAGCGTTTTGCAAACCATTAGATTGCAGAAACTCTCTTCAGTGACGAACTAGTGGTTGGTCGATGAGTGAAGAAACCGGCACTTTTCGAAAATACTTGCCGTCCAGGTGAAGGTGGCCTGCAATCGGATGTTGCCTATTTCTCACCCATTTTGGAAAGAAAGGGTTCCGCAAGGTTCTCTGTAAGACAAAAGAAAATTTAAACAATCAAGGGTTAATATTCCCTCAGAAAAGGGAAGATGGTTTGGAAGATCAAATTGTGCCTGGATGACGAGAACTGCTAACAGATTTTGAATTCAGTATTATTTGCTCATCGGAAGATTTCGATGCAGTCAACCGACTCTTTAAGGAAGTAGGGTCTTCTGAGTCGGGGTAGGGAAGAATCCCATTCGAAGCATTACTTCTTTACTGGCGGCAGGTATGATGGTATGGTAAGAGCTAGCAGATTTTGAAGCCAGTGTTCTCTGCTTCTCGAAAGAGTTCAATGGCAAACAAAGGATGGGAGTAGGGTATTCTGAGTCGTGGTAGGGCAAAATCCCATTCAAAGCATTACTTCCTTATTGGCGGCAGGTATACTTTTGCAGGTAACAAAGCGGGACATTAAAACTGTTTGTTCAGTTATTCCCACAAATGATATGAATGTCGTAGGGTTTAGAAAAGGTCGCCATCTGTCAATAACTTCATGATTGCGAAATGAGACACGGTAACGACTATATCGGTAATCACAGGGAATAAAAGGGACCGGCGATTGGCAGGTTCCGTCTTCGCATCAAACCGCCATGGCTCGTCTGATCCTCCTTCTCAGCATCGTCGTTGTTTCGTCGTGGGTAAGAAACTGTGATCCTTTTTGGTCCGGATGCTGACCACAGCTGCGGCCCAACGGGGGTCGTATTTCAGCAGCTTGAGATAGCTGGTGAAGTGTTCACTGTTTACTTCAGCTTTATAGCATTGTTATGTCTCCACCACTCCCGTTTCTCGACGGAGTTCTAATCTATGAGGAAGGGGACTAGTACCTATGCCTCAACACAGCATCCCCCTAAGATCCGTTAAGCGGGGAGGGCGGTAAGGGCCTCTTATACTGTCTCTCAGATGTCATTGTTCTCGCTATCGCTGTGTTCAGAAGGAAAGTCCAACTATGCGCCTCGGGTCAATCTGCAGCTCTGCGTCAGTGTTTAATAGCCCACGGTAGAAGGTTACCCAGGCTAGAATAGATCCTGAGACCAGCAGGGAGCTCCAGTGTGGGAAGAGTCTCTCCGCACAGAGGGTAACGCATCATTGGAAGAATCCCACAAATGGAGTCGAGCTAGGATGGAAAGGCTTTCTTCCCTTTCGGGAGGGTTCTAATCTCCGAGCCTCCTTCCCTCCTCCTAGCTGCCGGCGCCGCGCAACTACTCTCCAACTGCTATTTCTGCTAGTTGACATTGCTATTTGATTAGTGGCACCCCCCCCCTCCCCATTTTCCGCTCGACGTAACAGTCATATGGGGGGGGGAGCCCAGATCCCAGAGCCCTGATCGGATAGAGATTTTGGAAAAATGGGAATCTGAAGAGCTCTTAGGGTGGGAAGGAATCGTACTGATACCGGCATTTCCACACATCACGATGCTCTCCCGTGTTCGCCCATTGCAAATTTGCACAACTGCAGACAGTTCATACACCTTGGAGCTCCCTACTCTACTACTCTACTCACTACTCCAGCAGCGACGTAACGCTGCACACAGGTCCCTCCCAAGACAATCAGCGCCGAATCAACTAACAAAAAAATGTCAAGTCAGTGCATACTCGAGTCTTCGTCCCTTGCATTTCATCACACTCCCTCCAACTGTGTTTCACGGATTCACTCTGATGGGAGAACTGTATCACAGCCAGCGATAGGGTGGTGTATGGAGGGAGGGGGGGGGGATGGGCGAATATGTTGGGGAAAACCTCCCCAATCCTAATGGCGTACCTTGTTTGGAGTACAGTTTCGACGTGAACCAGAATGAAATTAGTCTTGACAGTGAATGTTCCATGACAATTCCAACTCTGACAATGAAGGTCTATCCATTCAGGCTTGCGCTCCAACAGGGCAAGGAGGGCAACAGCCCTCGTCAGGTGGTGGAGGTGGTGGAGGTGGTGGAGGTGGTGCAGGTGGTGGCGGTGCCACTTCTACCTCTAAGAAGAAACGCGCAGTTAACGAAGCGCACGCCCTTGTTGTCACCGCCTACAACTACGACCCGGCGATGACTGACACTTACATGAAAGCAGTGAAAGCCGCGGTAAGTAATGGATTACCCCTGGCGAGTGGAGAAAAAGCGCTCGTTGAATCCGCGGGAATTCGC
>MU916027.1:5272-15336 GCA_036418165.1 Cooperia oncophora
GAGGTTCCATTCTATCCTCGAGGAACGATAAAAAGGATAAAGTGCTGGAATGAAGGGACGCGGCACGCATGCTATTTCCATCCGGAATCGTGTGCCTTACTGAATGCGATGTGGCTTATACAATGACTTGCAGGGGCCAGCCGATGTACAAGTCAGTGTTTTCCTCCCAGACGAATCTGGTACCAATTTACCGTCCCCGGAGGGTAGAAGGCTTGGTTGGCCTGGGCGGGTGTCGACCTGGGATTCGAACCCAGGACCGCGCGAGTGGTAAGCGCGCCACTTGTCACTACACCACCGCCTCCGATACTTCTTCTTTATAAGCGCTTATCTTTCGAGCTAACCCCTCGACATCCACAGTAAGCTCAGCCCGTCCGTTCTCCGATCCACGGTTGAGACAAAATTGCCTCAAAATGGCACAACCTTGCTATAGAACTTCCAGCGTTATCCCTGGAAGCTGTGTGTTGATATTTTGCGTCGCCCTTTTCTCCGACTTTTCTCGGGTAACTAGAGGGGCGATAAGGCCGGGTCGGACAATGAAGTTATAGCCACATTGCGAAGACTTGAGTGAGAGACTTTCTTGACGTGAGTAATCGTCATGAGTAATAGATGGATGAAATTCAGAGTCGAGAAAAATCGCATACTGTCACTAGTTTGGAATATTCAAGGATTTTTCTTAAAATAACCGTACAACTTGCACAGTCGGCTACTACACATCTTTTTTGAATTTTTACTAATCGTTACGACCGATTACATCGCTAGCAGTTTGTGAAACTCACCCCTTGGTGCAGGCACGACAGGCGCTGGAGGATAAGGCGCTCCAGGCGCCTGGGAATAAGGTGGTGTAGGTACTGTTCCTGGTGGACATCTACGGCATGTCCACGGACATTGTTGTGTCATGAGGTCGTAGTAGATGCGATTTTCGCAAAGGTACTGTCTAGATGGACAGTCTGACTTTTGTGTTCGTGGATTTAGAAGATCCACGCATGCTGTAAAGAAGAATATTACATTCACTGAATAATAAGAAGGACGATGGTGGAATTTTTTTTGAAAAAAGTACGCTCAATGAACTCCCTCCCCTTCGTAGGTTGCAGGACTCAGAATCAGTTCATGTGGTTAAAGGAATGCAACTGAAGTAAAAAGTAAGAGAAACCGTCAAAAACGCCCCAAATAAGGTCTCATATATGGGATTGAAAATGGACGATTTAACGAAATTTCGTGCGAAATCTCCGAATCTCGTCCATCGCCTCGCTGCGACTCATTCTCGAAGGCATATTCGGTAGGATTAGCACTTTCAGCGCTAATGAATTTTGATAACGAAAATGGAAGTTTAACCAGATTGAAAGTAGTGTGAATAACTGTTCGTGCTTTTAATCACGGGCTCTTCTTAAAATCTGTGGTAACGCTGACTTTTCCTTTCCCTTTTCTTGCTTACGGAAAAAAATTCGTTGCGGACCGTCAGTACCTGCGCCATCTCGCTTCTTCTTCCCTGTACTCCAGCTTGAGCGTGAAAGTTGTCAAAATGAGAGCAGTTTCCGGAAAAGTACTTCCTGATTGTTTTCTCCGATGTTTCGTTGATAATATGTCTTGCAACGCACGTCGTCACGCAACCGCGCGCCAGTATAGTTAGTAGCTACTAAGCGAAGACTTTAAATGTGAGTTCTGTGAAGGGTAACACTGCTACTAAATAGGTCATACGAATACTCTTAATTATCCGCATTCGCCATATGTGATTTGATTTCTTTAGATTGTTCCAGAGAATCGCGTTACTCGGTGCCCTTCTTTCTGTGTTTGTGCTTGCAGCTAAGCGTCCTGTTGCGAGGTAGTGCCCACAAAATAAATTGCAACGCATTGCAGGCTATTCCCACCACACGACCCGATCTTCTGGCTTTCTGGATTGAACTCAAATTCATATATCATATTTGCCAAAAAAACCCCAAGAAACAGTACATATTTGTGGCTCATTTGTGGCTTGATTAAATAAACATTAAACCGGTTTTGGCGCTCACAATCCATATCTATTTCTCCAGTGCTCACACTATTTGAAGGCAGTGGACACGATGGCTGAGGGCGGGCGGTTACTGACATCGTCACTGGCGGAAAGCCTCAGGGTGTGACCAAACGCTCTTGGAAGACAGAGCCTGGGCATATGTACCTCTCCCTATTCTTCTTTTTCAGGTCACGATAACCACAAGGGTTGGGTTATTATAACCATTGCAACATACGAGCAGCGTGTATCAGGCCCTTGGATAGACCAGAAAATCAACTATCAATCTGGAACGGATGAATTTGCAGGAACAGATTATATCCCACTATTCTCAGCAGAAATCATGCTCGGAGTTTTGACACTAAGGTTTACTTAACGGGTTTGAAGGGTGTCATGGGCGACATGGTCGGTACCCTGCAGCGGAATTTACCACAGGAGAAAATGCAAATTTTCAGAAAGCTCACGTCTTGGTGGTGGTGTTGGTGGTGCTACAGTCGTTGTTGTTACTGTACTAGAAGTAGTAGTAGTTGTTGTTGTTGTTGTTGTTGTAGTTGTTGTTGTTGGAGGTGCTGGTGGAAGAGGAGGATCGATCTACAAAGAACAGTGAAGTTCATGTGTTGATATTTCGCAAGCATGGCTTGTAATTCCACAAAAAGTTTCCTTATAAGGAATGTCATGTCTCTCTGGCTCGTAATTTTGTAGTATGGTCATACTGGATAATTTTAAGCGGCTCCTTGGAACACCTATTCAGTACTGCTTTCCTTTTGCACTGACAGTGCTGACAATGAGTGTGCATGACCGAGTTACTGGGGAGACTTCTACTTCAGTGGCTGTTTTCACTGTGAGAAGCTGCTTTGTTCCCGTCATCTCGTGGAAGAGTACCCGTGCACTTCTTAACCATGAGAATATTTGAACATGAAACACGTGAAAGAGGCGCCAAAAAATTTATTGCAAAAAACTCAAAAGAATCCAAAAGTTCTTGCAAAAATTTTTGTTTCTAATACTTCCTTCGAATATTTCGGTGCCTAGCACCTTCCTCAGCGATCTGAAATACTATAGTTAGTCGTCTGCAACCGAATCCCGGATCTTGTCTTCAGTGGTGCCCGAACTGGACTCTGACCTGGTCTTCTGCCTCCAATATAGCCTCCGCCGCTCCTTGCAAAAGTGCGACTTCTAGTGTTGACTGCGACCCTACCCGTCATCCTCCCTTAAATAGTGAGGATGACTGGTGAGCGCTCTGCATATGATATCACTGACCGCTCAACCATTATCACGTAGTCAGTGAATCAACTGCAGCGCGTCACGTAGCTCATCCCTACTATTCATTTCTGGAGAGAGCCTTTTTATTTCCAGTGCTTCTAATAGTTTTCTTTCCACTGTATTTTCTATGGAACGGTGTAATACTGTAATGGTGATTGCGGGAGGACCTTCGTGTATATGCATGGTGGTGCGGTGCTTCGAGAGACTGTTATCCGGGTATGAAGCTGGATTGTTTAGGGCTTGGTATGATTTGCTATGAAGCTGGATTGTTTACAAAGAGGCCACTCTTCAAACGATTAGATGAACACCGCAGGGCCCTAAACAATCCAGCTTCATACCCGGATAACAGTCTCTCGAAGCACCGCACCACCATGCATATACACGAAGGTCCTCCCGCAATCACCATTACAGTATTACACCGTTCCATAGAAAATACAGTGGAAAGAAAACTATTAGAAGCACTGGAAATAAAAAGGCTCTCTCCGGAAATGAATAGTAGGGATGAGCTACGTGACGCGCTGCAGTTGATTCACTGACTACGTGATAATGGTGGAGCGGTCAGTGATATCATATGCAGAGGCGCTCACCAGGCATCCTCACTATTTAAGGGAGGATGACGGGTAGGGTCGCAGTCAACACTAGAAGTCGCACTTTTGCAAGGAGCGGCGGAGGCTATATTGGAGGCAGAAGACCAGGTCAGAGTCCAGTTCGGGCACCACTGAAGACATTCGGTTGCAAGACGACTAACTATAGTATTTCAGATCGCTGAGGAAGGTGCTAGGCACCGAAATATTCGAAGGAAGTATTAGAAACAAAATTTTTGCAAGAACTTTTGGATTCTTTTGAGTCTTTTGAGTTTTTTGCAATAAATTTTTTGGCGCCTCTTTCACGTGTTTCATGTTCAGATTACAATGAGGCTCCGGGACAGCACCATATTAAGATATGAAATTTTGTTGAAATCCGAGAAATTGTTGTAATCTCACATCCCTCGAGGATCTTCTCCAGGGATCAAATTCCAGTTTAGCGGCCCAAGATACCTATATCTACGAAAATCTTATGAATAGATCGAAGGATGCACACCGTTGATGAAAGTGACGTTCAATAGTGTACTGCGATGGCTAACATCTGAGATTGTTACAGATGCTTTATCAGGCTGACGTTTCGGCGAAAACGTCGGTCTGCAAACTACAAGCACTTATCGAAACAAATTACCCAATAACTACTTCCATTTACAGATGTAAGTCGAAGGTTAGAGAAGGTTATTGGAAAACCAACAACAACCCAGGGTTGCGAGATATTGCACTCGTTCCGTTATATATTTTCTATTATATGCTAAAAGCTCAGTATTTTCGTAGAGCATGAAAACTGAGAGTCAGTTTGCTAGAACTAATGCTTCACTGCTGTTCCCTGCTGTTTCAGTCGTTACTTGTTTACGATTTTGTGAGAAGTGCTTCAACTAATCCAGAATCATGAGGTTTCTGGTCCAATGCATCACAAATAAAATCTCAGAGCCACTTCAGCTTCTTGGAAAGGTTGGCTCGCTCCAAACGATGGCCATTAACTGGTTTGATTTCGGCAAACCCTTCTACCTTATAAGAATATTAACGCACACGCATCCAAACTGTATTCATTTAAATTTCGTAAGGCAGCGTTCAGACTTCGCGACGGCAGCGCAGTGCGCGTCTGGCTCGACGCGATCGATGCAGTCGAATTGCCTGCGCGTTGATCTCGCTGAACGCGCGACCGAGGCGGCGTGCCGTCGGAAAGTCTGAACGCTACCGAGAAAACACACAGCTCATAGTGGAAAGCAGTTGTTTGGAAAAGTGCGCAGATACTCTGCTAAAAGGAACTGAAAACTTATTACGAAGTCAACACTAACCTTTTGATTGTCACAACACAGCTCCACACCTTTTCCTATTTCGATGCAAGTCTGAGTTGCCGAGTCTGGACAAAAACCAACCACGCATGCTGAATCAATCCTGTGAATCTACCGTTCTGTAGCGATTACGAGACTCATACGCTCTTTACTCGGATATACTCTCCTCATCATTGCGGACCGGTGGGGCGTGTCAGCCAGTAAGGAGTGCGCACACTGTTGAAGCCGTTCTCAGCCTTT
This sequence comes from Cooperia oncophora, assembly GCA_036418165.1. Taxonomy (NCBI): domain Eukaryota; kingdom Metazoa; phylum Nematoda; class Chromadorea; order Rhabditida; family Trichostrongylidae; genus Cooperia; species Cooperia oncophora. The sequence continues at coordinate 10,633 of MU916027.1, forward strand.
TTGTTGAAACGCGTATGCGACAAAAAGTGGTAGAAAACGAGTAATACGAAGGATATAATACAGTAATGTCACTTGCCCGCTTCAACAACTGGTGCAGAACGACTTCATCACCGCGGAAGACGGAGCCGCACTGACACGCCCCACCGGTCCGCAATGATGAGGACTGTATACGATCAGTTAGTTTCTTTTTCTGAACCTATATTTTCATATTTTGTCACTTATATGGCTGTTTCTTTGATTACGAAGGGCTCATGGTGGGCGAGAATGAAAGTAAGGAGCACGGCGAAGTCGAACCACAACCATAGATTGACACAAACTATTACATAACAGGAGAGCATACATATTATGAATTATCCGATGGTGTGCTAGCTTATATTATGACAATTATCCATTATTTGCCGACTGAATACCTTTTAGAACGTTGAAGAATGGTTTAAGAGAAGATAGGACGTACTACTGTAGTTGGGGTCACGGTGCCGGCGTGTTCAGCTAGATGAGTGTGCACCAGCCAACCAAGCTGCCTTTTTGTTGAAGGCGCGCATGCGACAAAAAGTGGTTAGAACGAGTAATACGAACGATATGATACAGTATTGTCACTTGCTCGCTTCAACAACTGGTGGAGAACGAGTTTGGCACCGCGCCAAACGCAGCCGCACTGACACGCCCAACCGTCCGCAGCGAACTACACTATGTTTCTGTGAGCACTTTTTGGACGTTATTTCAAGTACTCTTACGCAGGTTCTCCAGAAGTCGGTCATACAACCAGTCAGGAACTATTTTTCTGACAAACTCCGCACGCTGCTTAAACAGGAGCAATAGGTTGGGGAGGCAGATAATAGCTAACAAGAGCCACAATTGCCACACTGTAACTTCAAACATGTGAACTGAGGATGCCACATTAACCAACGTCATATTTTATTAGTGTGGGTATTTTTTGAAGGTGAAGCCCTCAACCCCAGATTACGGGTAACGGAATTCACATAGGAAGTACTAGTCAACAGATTAGCTGAGAAGCAGCAGAAAAAACAGTCCGAAATGCTCTAAATAGGACTCCATATCGACCCCAACTTGTATACTCGAAATCCCTGAGATCGGTGTGACATCTTGAATTTGTGCATAGTCCAGTTGATAAACAGGATTTTTCAAGGGAGGGGACTCCGGGTGGGCGCCGAGCTACCTAAGTCGGTGAAAAAGCGTTGCGCGAGCGACGCCATAGACTGCTATGAGTGTGCAGAGAAGAAGAGAAAGATCGACGACGCTCAAAGGATTGAGTTCAAGTTGTCCGTAGACAAGATCGGGTAGCCAATAAAGCAACACTCTACTCGAGTCACATATCAGTAAAGTTTACGCAGCCCAGATAGAAGAAGTGGATACGAGTACCAGGGCGGAAGATACCCAAGATGTTCCTCGATAAGCAGGAGCAGGCTTTCGTCCATCACCTTCAAACAGCTGCGAAACTTCTAGTGTGGAGTCACCCATGGATAGCTACCTGGAGACCAGTACTCTCGATCTGGAAGACCTCCAACATCGAGCAGCTCCGACAACGTCGCTACGGTCCAGGATATCATCTTCACCACAGTCGCCAAGGCGCGGGTTGATGGTATGGACCGGAAGTTCCTGGAATGGAAAGACCGATATTTTCTTCGTGGACCCCGGACTGAAGGTGAACGCTGACGGTTACATCGACCAACTCGAGGAGAATATCCTGCCTTCATGTCGTCGCCTGTACCATCTTGGAAACTTCGTACTGCTACAGGATTGGGTGTCACCACATGGAATGGAGGGGCGTTTGAATAACTCTCGGCTACTTGAAATCTAAGGACGTTGAGAACCTGAGGAAGGGCGGAATATCCAAGGTGCGTTACCTGGTGGTCTACGGTGGCGGAGAAAATCGACTATCTCGCTGATCTCAGGCACCACATCGCGGTCGCGTGCCAGAATCTCTCGATGGCGCTCGTCCAGAAGGCTGTGGCGGAGTATCGTGATAGTGTTCAATGTGTTGTTGAACATGATGGTAGAAATGTCCAATCGGAACTTAATAAAGTGTTACTTATGCTCCTTAAAAGCCGAGGAAAAAGTGTCTTTTTTTTATTGCTCCCCCCCTCTGTAGTTAGTGACATCACCCCCCCCCCTGCCCGAAGAAGGATGTTAGTACGACCTTCCTTCCTTCCCGAACCCTTACTTACCAGTTTCCCTCATTTTCCAGTTTTTGCTGTTGAGTGAGAGGGGCAGGAAAAAAACTTTCCCACCGCGACAAAGTTCTCCAGCGATTCTCTCCCCACTCCCAACGACCAAATACGACCCGCCCTATGTGTTTCGCACAACGATGCTGTACCCTGTCTGTGAAGGAAGCTGCACTGCTTTGATCTTCCCATAAGTGAATACCGTGTGTGCTCCTAGTCTGGAAAATTTTGAGTTTTTGAGAAAATGCCAAGTCGCTGCCCAACTAGTCCTTTCCACTGAAACCTGAACCAAACCACATCAGATGCACCAGGAAATTTAGCAGCGCCCATTGGAATAATTATACTTTAAATCCCTGAGATCGGGTAGGCATGGCTGCATGCCTCCAACTTAACCTGAAGGTGTCTATGCTTCTGGTGAGATATTTTCATCTTGACACAATTGTTGTCGTGTCTCTGTCCAACACAGAACAAGATGACAGTTGTCCCAGACTGGAATATTCCACGAGTAACCAGTTCCGTGCCATGTTCAAATGCCACGCCTATCTGGCTCAGGGATAAGGAGTGTACATCACGAACGAAAAGCAAAGGCAGCATACATTACAAATTCTTTCCCAGTCACAATGCAAAGTTCTTGTTTAAACGTAAACAACATATTTCTCAACCAATTATTGAACTAAAAGGTACAATTTCGGTCTAATCGTGATGACCAACCAGGAAAACTTACGTCCAATCACTCCACCCTGTAGGCACTGACGATACTGAGCCTCGGCAAGGCAGGCAAAGAAGAGCAGTACAATTACGGCCACTTCACCGTAATCATATTTCAGCATCTTTACCATGATTTTGAAATTTCACGCTTTTTATGCTTTCACAGGAGCTCATCGTCGACCTGAACAGCTGATTCAACAGATTTCATTGGGCGAAATAACAGAGGAAGATTCACTTGGAACTACGTGAATTACTAAGTAAGCAGAAATGACGGCATCCAATTAGTGGGCGCTTGCTCCTAGATTTTCTTGAGTTTCCTGTACCATATATTTTCATTGTTAATAAATGATCGGAGTCGTTTGCGAGATCAACATTGGCCCCACATCAACTGGCCTGCAAGCCATTCTTTCGCCGAAATAGCGTTCGAAGTAGCAATACGATTATGTATGGAGCCACAGTGTTTGCACGTGTCAAAAAAAAGAGTGACGTCGCACCGAAAGCATTGCCTTTTTACCATTTACCTTTAGCAAGTGGAATCTGTTTGGCAGTAAATGTGATCATCACATAATAGTCTTTCTGGGCATTTGCGCAGTTCCCTTTGTTCCCAGTTGAAGGGAGGAATATTCAACTGATAAAGGGCAGAACGCCTCACTAAAGTCAACAGTATTCGCACTTTTTTGATAGTTGGAATATTTGCGCTATGCAAAAATTTTGCGGAAATGATTTCCATCTATCCAATAAGGGGATTTTTAAGTGAAATAAATCGAATCTGTTGATCAAAATATGGAATATGATCCAGAGCGTTCACATTTCGTGCAAAGGATCATATTTGGCCGCCAGGAGAGGGGCGGGGTCGTTTTATTCTTATTTATTTATGCTGGAAACAATTATTTTGGTAGTTGATTTTTCTCGCTTCACGGACGTTGCAAAGGGGGTTCATACTTGCTCACGGAGGGGGTCGTATTTACTTTCTGGCCTTTCTAGCAGAGGTGTGCAGGGTCTCCGAATGGCGAGGTCTCCTTATGCTCGAGTCACTTTTTTTCTAGACCAATAGACCATTCATCCCATTATCTCTCTACACATATACATTTCCTATTCAAATAGCATATTATTTATTTACAACTTTTTCCTTCTTTCTTTCTTTCTTCTTATTCGCTTTTCATTCATTCATTCAGTCATTAATTCCTACATTTTTTTCAAATTTTTATCCTCGCCAAGAGTTCTCAAAAAAAAACAATGGATAGAGAAAGACTGCCTATGCGATCTACAATCAACGAGCAATACTAGTTAGAGGAACATCAAGGGCAATATCCGCAAGTTCTGGGGCACTGCTGTCTCATGAGGGCCACGTAGCGCGGGTTCCGACAGTAGGTAGCCACCTGGGCACAATTCGAAATTCCTGTTCTCGAGTCGACCAGATCTTGGCACGCTGAAAACAAACAAATTTTTGTGATATTAAGGGTCTATAGAAAAATAAAAGAATAAAGGGAAAACTCAGATTCCCGTGCGTCCCATATCTTTTCGTTGGGAGGGGGAGTACCCACGAATTTGGCTGTGAGCACGACGGCGACAGACAGTCGCCGACTCAGGTAGAGACAGACACAGCGTGAATATAAGGGGGAGAGAGCAGATAGTAAAAATGGAACACCCATGCACATCTCACTTCTGTCTGAGCCAGCATCTGCTTACGGCTTCCGCGCTCAGAACCATGTCCGTGGAGAGTCCCCTTTAGTGATTTTTACTGAATCACCTTTACTTGAACGTTAAGTTGAGAGTAGGCTGACATCAAACGTTCCCGCATCTATGAGCTGTA
>MU916028.1:0-12429 GCA_036418165.1 Cooperia oncophora
TGCTGAACTGCTTCACACATTCCGGGGAAGGATTTCTTCATGAATGAAAACTGTGCAGGCAAATTCACATGAACTGTGGCTGCTACTTCGGATTTCCCTGGGGTCCTTTACGAAGTGCTCGTGAGTACACCATGAGCCTCATATTTTTCCCAGTCATAAACAGCATTTAGGTTAAGCTACTAACTTGACATTTGATTACAGTTGTGACAACATGTAAAGGTATATCGTACGATACACCATTATAACTACACATTATGATGGTCGCAGCGCTCGTGCCTTCCTTTCTAGGGCCGGAACAGCGAGATAATCTTTGCGATTACATGGCGCTTCTGTGCTTAATCCATGTAGTAGTGATGAAATAGCTGCTTTTCGATTAGGGATTTGCCACGGTTCAGTGCTGCTTATCGCTCAACTTCGGTGATTGATATCGTCGCATCTGTCGAGGGGGTGTCACTAGAGGCGGAATGAGCCCACCAAGGCTGCATTTCCGACCACTAGTGACCGCCCAATCACCGCCTCGACTGATTGGGGCGATAACGGCCGTACCTCTAACTGCTTTCGGGTGTAATGATGGTGTGCTCTTTGAAAATCACTTCGTGAAAGTCCTTTCCAATAGAGCAAATAATTCCAAGACTATAAGGAATCTGTGAAATACAAGTTCTGAATTGCTTTCAATTAGCTAACCCTTGCGTAATCGCATTTGTTCCCCTTTGATAGGAGAAGTAACATTTTATAATTAGCTCCACGTTGTCGGCCAATTTATGTTTTTCGCCATTTTCCTGGTTCCCCAGTTGGACGAAGTACGACCAATCTATACAGTGCTTATCGGAGCGTTCGATGGAGGCGTGCCTACCTGCATGTGTTTTGGCGCGGCTTCAGGCTATTTCCACCAATGGCTGTCCGCCCCGTGGTGAAAATGACTAGTGAAACGAGATGGCGCCGCGCCGAAGTTTGTGCATACAGGAACGCCTCTGAATGACGCATCGATAGCGTACACATATTACTTTTCCAGTCGGTCTAAATTTTAATACCTAACTTTTCACCAACGCTTTCCTTCTTGCGACCTATAGAACCCCTTCGACCATGCTAACACTCTCAGATATTTTTTAATGCTTGTATGCGAGGTTGTGCCGTGCAACGAATGAAACTGCTCGCTACGAATTTCGCCGAAATTCTCTCTCCACCTTGAGTGTTAGACCCACTAACCCACCGACTAGTACAGTCCTCATCATTGCAGGACTGTCGGGGCGGCTGAGCCGCGCTGCACTGTGACGCGACAGCGGCTGCGGCTCGGTGACGGCGAATCAGCTGATTTCGATGGAATTCGGCTGCGAATTCCCACTTTTTCAGCTCTTCAAGCTTCGAAAGTGGAAGGTGAGTTATTCTGAACAATTTTGAATTGTACTGGCTCTGATTTCCTTTATTTTTATGTCGATTATTATGCTCTTTTCCTTGTATTTTGCCTTATTTCAGGCATTTATTCAAATGGCTTGCATTCTTTCAGATTCATTCAGAGTCAGTACAATTTAAAATTGTTCAAAATAACTCACCTTCCACTTTCGAAGCTTGAAGAGCTGAAAAAGTGGGAATTTGCAGCCGAATTCTATGTAAATCAGCTGATTTGCCGTCACCGAGCCGCTGTCGCACCACAGTGCAGCGCGGCTCAGCCGCCCCGACATTCCGCAATGATAAGGACTGTACTGCAAGCATGCACGTGACGCAATCACTTATTTCGGTGTAACTCCCGAATATTCATGGACTCCTGGATGAGCAGCTCTGTCACATCCACTTTATAGCCCTAAACTCGTTCAAACAAACTACCAACTAATCCACTTACTTGCCTACGCTGACTAAAAGGAGGTTCAATTTGACACCCAGCCTTTTTTCGACCATAAGTCTCTGAGTTTTGCAAGAGAAGCAGGGAGTATGATCCCTTGCATTTATATGTTGCACACAGTGATGGTGTATAACATAATGGGCAAGCAAACGAAAGAAAACTCAAAACAAACGAGGCTCAGTTCGACTTGAAGGTGATTTAGCTGATCCATTCACCAATCATTGTCATCGAGTCCTCATGCTGAGGTATGTAAGCTCCTACAGAACTATGCAACATCTTGAGCTTCTTTTACACATGACTAGAGCCCACAGCTCTCATCAACATTGACGTGTAACAGGATGCTATCAATAACGCGAATAGCCAAAGCTGCTGAAATGTCCCCTCCCACAATCGAAATGTAAGCCGCAAAAAGTAGTTGCCTCAAAAAATCAACGCGAAGCGTTCCCGAAATTCTGGGGCAACTGATCGATTCTGGCTGGACGCCATATGCAGGAGTGAACTTAATATAATACAAACACAAACAATGGCGCATGAGAAGGCAAACACAAATCCTCGCGTACCGGTGACACGAAGCCTGACACCAACGAGTAGAAGCCATAACAGATCAACTGAAAGGCATACGGGCAGTTAAATGAGTTTAACCCAACGCACCCTCTCCTCCACCTCATTCTGCACTTCGAAAAGGTAAGCTTGTCTTTCGAAGGGTCGCGAGAAACCGAAACACAGTCGTGACTGCGAACCTTTAGGCGTGTATAGGGGCTGGGTTTGACGTGATGCCAGTCCCCATCAACTGTTGAAGCGGGCAAGCCACAACAATTGGTGGAGTACGGACGCGAGCCGCGCCAGATCCAGCCACCTGATACACCTCGGTGTTTTGACCGAAACTGCACGCTTCAATCATGATTTTAGCGAGGAGGTTAAACGAAAGTAGCAGGGCAAGCAAATAACTCAAGGTTATTCCGCTTAGTTAGTCTTATGACAAGCACCTTCACCTGCATCCCACAACACAAAACACAGAGGATGTTGTTCTCCTGGCAGGGGGAGGGGGAGGGGAGTGGAGAAGGACGTGTCCCTGGCCTATAGACACGCACATACCTCGGTTATACCTTGTACGGTCTTACGAAAACTGAGACTGCCGCAGAGCAAATCCCATAACCACTTAAGGGATAACCCACCCCCGACCTCCTCATTTCCTAGGTTTGGGTAAAAATCTTCGTCTCCTCTGCGTAGCACCCGTCCCGCTTGGAGAATTCTCTAGATGCCCCACCCTCCTAGTCGATACTTACCGCTACCCCTTACAAGGTATTGCTGTGAGTCGTGCATGCCGTCGCGTAGCGTTGCCTTGGTGCAGCACCTCTGGCCTACACGTTGTAACCCGAGGAAGTGCCTGTTTAGGGGACTCTTCCTACTGCAAAATTATTTGCAAACTTAAACCCCACACTATTTTACCCGAACCAGCTTAGAAACCACAAAGCAACAAAGGGGGGGGCGCGCCTTCATCACATCACAACGCACGAACAAATGAAGCGACTATAGCGAGATTATCTTACCGTGTATTCATGCTACAGCTGTTTTTACAGTATACATGCTCGCCCCGAAGATCACACCAAACAAAGCTTTGCTTCGGAAGAAAAACTTTTTCTCAACGTAGTTCGGCTTCGTGGGGGCACCGTATGGTTCCCAGCTAAGCTTGTACACGCTACCTTGTGAAAACCTGCAAATTCCTGTGATTCGCAGCTTCACAAGACTTTACAGATCTTACCGAATAGGGACCTGTTAGCTAACGGAACTAACAGAAGGAACTAGCAAAATGCCCCCTCCGAGCCGAACAGCTTTCACTTCCCTACCTATGCAACATGCAGAGTGATGCGGCCACCCAAACTCACATCAAGTCCACAGCGACTACGGTAGTATTCCTTACAGGACCCATAGGATAAAGTGAAAAGGGGAAACATGCAGGTAACCAACACCAGGGACCAAGCATACGTATCACACCACAACACACTGATCTGAGCTAACAACTACAATAAGCGAAATCAATAAAAAGATCTCAATACAGAAGACCTTTATTGGATATCTCATCATCTAAAACTCGCTCAAACACAAAACACAAAACTAGTAAACTATTTATATTAGAACTTGAAACCTATGCAAAGTGACATGAGGACATTATGTAATTACATAAATTATTTGGCGTGAATAAATTATTATCCTTTTAAACTCAACAATTATGCACCTAATTATGTGTCAACACTATATATGTAGGTATTGATCGAGCATTAGCACAACGCTAGCACTTCATTTATGACTAGTAATTTACGTAAGTAACATGGCACGTAACACAGTCAAGTCACATGCCTTCTCGAGGAAAAAATACAAACCGTCGTCTACCCATTTATTTCACAAAGGTATCAAAATTGAAAAAAAGTGTGGTGTGGTGACGACAGGGGGCCGTATTCATGGCTATTACGGCGGGAGAAATAGAGCACCCCCCCGAGGTAGGGGCGACGTATTACTGAAACTCCTAGACGCACATGCAAACCGGCCACCAGATGGGGTGCATTCAATCAGCGAAAAGGTAGGCAAGAAACGAATGGTCACTGGCACTTCTCGCTAGGGGGATGACCTCAGTGACGCCATCTCCATGAACGCCCCCTAATACCCCTCAAAACCACCGTTACCACAGCCCTCAATGTGGGCGAGGCAGAAACAAGGATCAATTGGCTCATCTCCCCAAGGGTAAGTGGTGCACCACACGGACGCCATTTCGCTGGACGCCCAATGTGGCTGAAATACACCATTCATGGCCGTGGAATGGGTGCAGCCAAGAAACGTCGTCATTGGCTCTTTCCTCGAAAATAGTGGCACATCGAGAATGCTATTCCCTGCCCCCCCCCGTGGTGCCTCAGAGGTACCGATTCGAAGCACCAAGTTGCGCCGGAGCCAAGAAACGGCGTCATTGGCTTATCTCTCCGGAAGAGAGTGCCTGCACCCAGTGACGGCGTCCTGGCTCCCGCCCGTTTAAGGTACCTCAATGGTTAGAATAGGTGAATTCACTAGGAGCGCTATTTGCAAGACTGAAACGTTATCCGTCTCAGCCTGCAGCCAGATGATCTTGCCATATCAGGAACCTCGAAGCACAGCACTACAGCAGGTACGCGGTCCAGTAATTTACCCTGATAAGAGACAGATGACGTGTCAATGACGTCACATAACACACAGTAACGACTTGTCTTGTTAAAACGTCATCCTCTGGCTCTCAACAGGTTACCGACCAGTGCTACGTTGGCGCCAACCATGCAATAAAACCTGTACCAAACATGCCCAGCCCTGCCTTAGATGTCTGCCAGAATAACCAGGAAATCATTTTTGGTAACCAGATTTGAAAGCCACTCAATCTATCATAGTATAGGAACGACGTGCGACACAAACAATAAACAAATAAACATAAACGCTCGAGTGACTTCAAATCTAAGCACCTTTTATGGCAGCTGTAGCAATGAATAAATAAATAGTGGGTGAAACAAGAGGGTGAAAGGGAGCGATAGCTTGTGAAGTGCAACAGAACGGAGGTGGGTGGGTGTGGGGGCATCACTCACCTCTCTCGTAGCGGATACTTGCTACATAGCGACGAGCGCCTAGCATTTAATAGGCCAGGGCCATTGTTGAACCATGCCTTTAAGAATTTCACTGAAGGAGAAACCGGCCGAAATAGGAAATATGAAGGATAGACAGGCACAGAGGTCTACTTGCAGTAACGCCGCCGAGGACAGCTACAGTCCTGTTCGCTGCGGACATTAGGGGTTTCAGGTAGGCTTGGTTGGGTGCCAGCGGCCCAGGTACGGTCACCTGCCAGCTTGCGGCAGTTGGCGGCAGTAGGCTGGCGCTCGTTCAACTCCCCTCAGCCCCTGAAAGACCTCAGCAACCACAGCGAACAGGACTTAACGAATTGGAAGAGTGCCAATGGAAAAATGCCACTACGCATACTGTATAGCACCGTATAGGGTACCAACAAACAACTGGACAACACACTGTTATTGCAATACTGCTTTTCCGCTACCGGACAAACCCACGTATGACGGCAATGCACGGGTGAACGCGATAAAGTGAAGAGATAATATTGATACAATAGTCCTCCTTAGTCAACTTCACCCAATGGCACTATAAATCCGAAATATAGGAGGAAAAATGTGCCACTAGGTTGATCATACCGAAGCGCCGCCCACCAGGGCCATACTTGGTGAAACCGACCAAGCATAATTAGAAATGCAAAAAAGAAAATCTTAAATAGGAACAGGTGAGCTTCATGATTCACCTCAACTGGACATAATTCGCTGGGAAGAGACCACGAACATTGGGCGTGTCAACTTTATGCCCCGCCCACCAATCGGCGTCTTTCTTTTCCACAATCTGTAAAATTACAGTACTTCTAGCTTCGGATGGCTAGCGTCCAGTCACGACGCTTGCATATCTTCAGCCGAAGGACTCACCACAATCACATCACCAGCACGAAACGACAACTCGTCCGACTGACCAGCTACGTAGTCAAATAGAGCGGTGGCTGTGTTCTGATTGCCTGTCTCAGCGGCTTTCCCATTCTGAAAAGCCATTTCTAGCCAAAGCGGAATGCTTGTACTTACTCGAAAATTTTCGAAAGGAGGGGGAGTAATTAGGTAGGAGCTGCGAGATCGATGCAAACCAAGTATTCCTAGCCAGTTAACTTGGCACACCAAGTTGGCGTCAAATCAATTGAGTCGCGGCAGTCTACGTTCTCCGCTATTATTTCACGGCTTCAAAAAATCGACACGGTAGTTCGTTTTCTCTGGTATGTTACCTCAGAAGTGAGTCCTTTCAAGAAGGGTAGCTTCAAAAATGCACGGCATTAAAGCAGAGGCATATGACAGCTCTATTATTTTATGGGCGGAGGTGGTGTAGTGACAAGTGGCGCGCTTACCACTCGCGCGGCGCCGGGTTCGAATCCCGGGTCGACTCCCGCCCAGGCCAACCAAGCCTTCTACCCTCCGGGGACGGTAAATTGGTACCAGATTCGTCTGGGAGGATAAAACACTGACTTGTACATCGGCTGGCCCCGCAAGTCATTGTATAGGCCACATCGCATTCAATAAGCCACTACGATTCTGAATGGAAGTAGAATGCCGCATCCACAAAGGGATTGATCAACGGCGAAGACTTTATCCTTTATGTATTTTATGTCTCCGCCCACATTCTGTACGCAACACGTGCGGCTCGGTCATGCCACGGCACTGCGTGACTATAGCCACACGCCGTGTGAACTGGCGTATGACGAGAATGTGACGCGCTCATCAAGCATAGAATGACGGACGATGACATGAAAACATCAAGCCATCACGAGCCTTTGGCCTCACTGTCGCTCCGGAAGGGCAAGAGCACATTTCTATTAATGCTAACTTGTTCCCCCCCCCCCCCGCCTCCCCCTCATACTGGAAGGTCCCCTTTTCGGAACAACCATAAAGTTTGCTCTCAAAAGGTAACGAAACAGTTACCAGTTTCCGAAATTCTTTGTAGATAAAGCCGTGAAATGAACGGTACAGGACGTATGTTGCAATGACCTGATTGATTTGACGCCAAAGTACTTCGAGTCAACTAGCAAGGAATGTCGGCTTGAGCTCGATGCCACGACTCGAACGTCTTGCTTACACCCGAAAAAAATATTTCTGGTAAGTTAAATTTTTTTTGGCTTCGACACAGCATCAGCGGACGAGTTTATGCAGCATTCATCTATATGGGTTAGATTTCAAAAAGTGATCACTAACAACGAGTTGGAGTGGATTGGGTTAGTGCAGCACTGCATGACTTCATCATACAAATGAAATGAGCCAACCGTCGCAAAACGGCAGCGCAAGAATGTTGGCGTCTCGCGACCGCACGCTCAATTCATACATACTGAGATATAACCATGTTCAAAAGAGGGCAATCAAAAAGGTATGGTAGAATGCAGATGATTCGGGTGAGTTATTTAATCTGTACTCACCGCGATAGGATTGACGTAGTCACCAGGGAACCACCCAGCACAGGTGTGTCCATCACGTTGTAGTTCGCCTTCCCACCAGCCAGTGGCGCTCTTTTCACGAACGGATACTATATCGCCCGTTCGCAAGCTCAGCTGGTTTGCCGCCGTCGCCTCAAAGTCGGCCACTGCTCGAGCTCGACACAATATCGGAATCGACGCTGCTGTCGGTGCTGAAAACAGAACTTATTCAGGTCATGTGAAAGGGATATGCGATAAGACAATCGTAATGTGCCGCGCTGATGGGCGTGCCCTGTTCAAATGCCACGCCTGCCCCGGCTCAGGAATAAGGAGTGTATATTAGAGAACTCACTTTCACATTTTTGTACGTAATTAGCAGGGAAAATTCCCTCACGGCCATTACAGCGTCCTCTCCACCAGTCGTCGTTTCTGCAAGACACTTGTACGAAAATATAAATAAAGGTTGTAAGCGTGCGTCGCAAGACATGGCATAAATCCTCCACGATTCGATTTTATCCTACTGCAGTACGAAACGATGAAATCACAACAGGAGCCCTGTTTCGTTCTCTTCCATTGAAATAGCACCGGGTCACACTCCAAAAAAGAGTAATCGTTTAGATACAATGTGTACAACCGCCCCGGTGGGTCCTAGTCCTTCCCGGTTGCGAGGTGAATGGATCAGCAGCTGCAGAAGCGTGCTTTATTTCGGCTCAAAAGTGCTAGGATACCCGGATGATGAGGACTTCATAATAGAACGACATTGGTTCCTGTCGCTGGCTCCATTTGGCGCCATCACCTTTTTCATCAGAACCGATAAAATAGCCTCAGAATGAGGTTGTTTGATGTTATGGTCATGAATCTGTCACTCATTTTCCCCGCTGCCATTTAGGGCACTGCTAAGGCTGAGTATGGTATGAAAAATGGTCTCTTTTCTTCGGCTCAGCATGAGCGCAGATGAATAAAGTGCTCATGGTTTTGATAGCAGCCGATGCCGAAAGCTGGTCAGGAGGCTGCTTTTAGCACCGGCCCGTTTTTTACACGGGCGAGCGATGCATCTGATGGAAAGCTGACTGGCACCGCGCCAAATCCAGTCCTCCTGACTCGCCCCAGCGTCCACAGTGAACAACACTGTATATTAGCGCTGATGACGAAATGTCAAGAATGTCAATGTCATGAATGTCTGATTCGCATCCAGGATGCCAAATAGCACTGCACACAGCACTGCATCCCTATTATGAAGGTTTATACTTTTGGTGGAAGGGAGGGGGTGACGACAGCGCCAAAAATGAAAATCATACCCGTGATCAGAGACCTAAACACCACATTAAACGAAGTTCCGGGAAGAGAAACTCTTTTGGGGTTTTGGAGCTAAATAGCGTCCCTGTAGAAAAAAGAATAAAGAAAATGACTCCAACAAGCAACTCACTGCTCAAGCACCATGATTCGATCCCCGACTTTCAGCGACAAATCAGTTGGTTCAACTGCATCAAAATCAAACATTGCCACATACCAGCTAGCCGCTACGGGTGCTGGTTCTGATGCAGTTCCTGGAGAAACCTTGGTAAGGTGATATACAGGGGGGGGGGCCAAAAAAAAGTCATTTTGCCTCCATGACTTTCAAGGCGCTATAAGTTACACTTTATTAAATTTTTATCGGACATTTTTACTACCATATTAAAGAGCACATTAAATACTATAATGATACTCCGCCACAGCCTTCTGGAGGAGCGCCATCGAGAGATTCGGCCGCGCGAAAGTGAGTGGGTACCGGAGTTGAGCGAGATCGTTGATTTCTCCGCCACTGTAGACCACCCTGTTGAGCTCCGCCCGAACCGAGTAATTGAGGGGGTTTAGTTCAGGACCCCCGCTTAAATACTCCATCTTTTCCAGGTACTCAACGTTCTTCCATTCCAAGTAGGCGGGAGTTTTTCCAAAACCCTTCGATTCCATGTGGTGGCACCCAAACCTGTAGCAGCACAAGGTCTCCAAGAAGGTACGGGCGACCACATGTAGGGAGGATATTCTTCTCGAGTTACTTGATGTAACCGCCAGCGCTCACCTTCAGTCGGGGTCTACAAAGAAAATATCGGTCTTCCCCTTTCCAGGTACCCCGGTCCATACCATCAACTCGCGCCTCGGCGAATACGGTGAAGATGATGTCCTAGACCGTAGCGACGTTGCCGTAGCTGCTCGATGTGGGAGGTCTTGCAGATCAAGAGTACTGACCTCCAGGTAGCTATCTGTGGATGACTTCATTCAAGAAGTTTCGCAGCTGTTTGGAGGCGACGTGAATTCCAAAGGTGTTCTCCAGTCAGGCCGCGACTGGAGATGACTTCATATTTTGGCGTACATGAAGGCGAATGGCGGCAGCCGCTCCAGCTTATAGAGGAAGATCTTGGGTATCTTCCGCCCTGGTACTCATATCCACTTCCTCTGTCTGGGCTGCGAAAACTTCGCTCATATGTGACTCGGCCGGAATGACTTTTTTTTGGCCCCCCCTGTATAGGTATCGGCGTAGTTCACAGGCATGTAAATGTTATACATTTACATAAACAGTGTCTTCGCTAGTACAAAAGATCGGGCAGTTCGGCTCAAGTGAGGAGGAGAAGGGGGGGGGGTGGGTGAGGTTTTTGCACTTCCGCTACTTCTCATCAACGTGTTGAGCCATCATGTGGAGACCTGTGAAGCCGCCGTTTGTAGAGACAACTTGTCAAGTCTTTCGAAGAACACCTGCCAACTCTTGTAAAACAATGAGCATGTCGATGGGAAGTAGCGAACGTGCAAACTCCCCCCCCCCTTCCAAGCAGAACCGCGCCAAATATTCGTTTTGACTATTTACACTTTCCATCCTTTAAATCTCCATCAAAATAAACCAACAAACTCTAGAACTTGTTTGACTACTGGAAAAAACATGCCTTTGGAAGTCTGTGAACTCAAAGAATGTTTCGATTGTGACTGCGGAATGTTCACTTGTTGGGACGAATTTGACGTTGACATCTAGAATGACTTCGGAAAGATGAATGCAACATTAAAAAATGCAAAATAGTCGAGGTACCATACTTGTCTAGAAGCACTTCCACTGCCACTGTTGGTGGTCTTTCCAGTTGGCGTCGCTGAGCCAGCCGTGGGGGAGCCAGCAACCGGTGTTGACTTGTCGACCGATTGAGCAGCTGATGATGGCTGCGAACTCGTGGCACCCTTCAAATAGTAATTTCAGTTTTACTACCTTAGCAACAGTTTACCCAAACACGCTAACTTACTTGGCTTACTACTTTCACATAACTCTTTGGGAACCATCCAACAGATCCGTCTGCCTTTCGGCCCCGCCACTTCATTTCCTGTTGCTCGATGATCTGAAAACAATTCAAATAAATGTTTAATGTTTCGGTGTTGTGTTTTCAAAACTTGTGTACATCAGTTTGAATGCCCTTCCCCTCCCACCCCCCTCCCCCCCATGTGCCCCAAAACCTGAAGCATTTAACTCTGCCCCTCAATGATACGGAAAATAAAACTCATGCATTAATTAGAAGTTTCGTGCAGAAATATAAAATCCAATCCGAATGACCAATAACTTCC
The DNA here is from genome assembly GCA_036418165.1 of Cooperia oncophora. Lineage (NCBI taxonomy): Eukaryota > Metazoa > Nematoda > Chromadorea > Rhabditida > Trichostrongylidae > Cooperia > Cooperia oncophora. Next base: position 11,424 of record MU916028.1, read on the forward strand.
CAAATTACCTCAATAGGATCGCCCTTTGCGAACGACAGATCGCCTTCGTTGCGTGCCTTCCATGGGAACTGAGCTACACATGAGCATATAACAGTTACAGGAGTCTCTTGTGTCGTAGTTTCTGAAACTTTCAACTAACAAGTACGAGTCATTGATAAACGAAATGGTAGCCTCATCCCAAGAAGGACCGGAGGGAAAGTGAGCGAATTACTAAAAACTATCCACTCTGTTCTGTTACATTTAAAAGGCAGAATTGTATTCCTTGGCAATGCCTTGGAAGAAGATGTGGGCGGAGACCCAAACCAATGCGCCTTCCTTATTTGTGCGCCCCACTCCTTTACTGTATGTCTGGAGGAGAGTACAAACGATGAAGGCGCGATAATTGTGACTCTCCACCCACCCGCTTATCGCGGAATGCGTCTTGAAAGTTCGAGAAAATCTGTGATGAAAAAAACAGATCACTCACCTGCTGGCGCAACAACCGATTTAACCACTGATTCTTCAGGAATGCGATCTAGAGACGGTGATGGAGTGACGTTTGGTGGCATGTTTTGGATGGGCTAAATGTCAGAGAAAATAGCTTATAAAATGACAGCTCGAGTCATTTCACCCTCCTTCCTACAGCTTACCTGCGTTAGAGCAGACTGAACATGGGCAATAGGCTCAGCAAACGCTTCAGGGAACCATCCGACCTGAATGGGAGAAAAATAAAAATGATGGGACAGCAATATGAAGGACTGCAGTGGGCACGTCCTACAAATCGCAAAGATGGTCTAGGATGCATTGCGTTTATAAGTAAAATGACTAAACAGTAAACAGAAGTCCATGAGCACCAACCAGGGTGCAGGATGACCCATCAGAAGGGGACGTATTTGGTTGTTAGGAAATGGGGTCGTATTCGGATTCGAGAGAAATTTGTCCAGTTGCTGATTCTTCTTGGTTTCTGTGCGCTTTACCCTTCCCCACCGTTTCCTTGTTGGAGGCACACAAAACTATTACTCCACAC
>MU916030.1:0-13026 GCA_036418165.1 Cooperia oncophora
CGATTCCATTGCAGACTGACGTGTTTTGACAGGTGTGGTGAGTCCTACCAAGTTGGATAACTTGTATGAATTACTAGACTATGAGGCTTTCGTAATTTGTAGTCTGCCAAAAACCGTCAGTGTGGGCTACAGTGCCCATGGTTCTCAGCCAAGCTTTCTTCTAATGATTACTTAGGGGGAAAAACTAATTTGGAACTATGGGCGAGTTGTCTCATCTGGAACACTATTCACCTGACACGTTTGACGGGGAGTGATAGAAAAATCCCGCCAAACGACTTACACCCGATTCGGGGCTTGACCCCCGGACTGGTGCATGGTAAGCGGCGGTGCTTGCCGCTACGTCACCACCTCGATACGCTTGCATAAAGCGACTATTAGCAGAAGCACACTCACTCGTTCGTGAGAATTTTATAATAACTGGGTTAAACTTCTTGGCGACAATGGGCTCATGGACGAATTGGCTAAGAGGCTGTTACTATATTTGAGAGTGAAAATTTGCAGGGATTCTGGTGGTGGAGGGACTGACGATAGCTACGTCCGTGATCACTCCTAAGTCAAGGCCAGCCCTGCTGCCTACTAAGCTACTGGAATGTGCTTTAACTCTCCCTGTTCCAATGTTGAGAGCGGGAAAACAGCAGGTATTCTTATGATAGCAATAAGAGAAGATTCGTACAAACATGCTCTCACTCAATTGTATGCACGTACAGGGCGGCCTCGGCGAAGGGTCCTGAATGGGAAAGTTTTCATTTTTTGTGTTTTGCCTTCACTGTGCAGTTACTTTGCACCTTTTCCTACGTATAGCTTTATCACCGTCTGTGATCGCGGGTTTGCCTTCGATTGGTGCCTGAGCAGCCTTGTTCAGGAGCCAGAACTGAGAACCTGGGATCCTTGTCGAGTAGAAAATTACAAGTTCGAGTGGCTCAAAATCTCAAAAACTCTTCTACTACCTGTTCATTCTGTATTTTTTTCGCTTTTCATGGACATGAAGCTTAGAGTTTTGTATGGTGACGTCCAGCAAGCAGCTGCTTCATGCCTTTCCAGGAATAGCTGCTGAAAGAAGCACTTAACTGAAGTGGTACACAAAAAGTAAAGTATTCAAGGACGTAGGAAATCAGCTCCTAAATATTTTCATTCCCTTGTTAACCAACCTCGCTTTGTAAGCGTTCTTCTTGCATATTTGCTCAGCTGCAATGCATTCATCTGGAAGTCAAGTCTACTGCAATCAGTTTCTCTCCTACGCCTCTCACGTCTGTAGTGACAGAAGCGCCCAGAGCTTGTTATCCACCGGATATCCATATTTTCTCTGTCATACTTTTACTTTAGTTGAAGTACTCACAGCTCAATCAACCATGCTTCTTGTGCCTGATTGCATTCTGTACTCATGATTTCTCACCACAAACTGGCCCTCTTGAGAGCGTACCCAGCCCTCCACAAGCGGTTTCAGTACCCAGTCCACGGACATTCAGCTTTTCTTGCACATTGTCTATTTATCACAATAGTGCCTGAGTTATGGTCTATTTATCACAATAGTGCTGAGTTATGGGCAAAAGGGAGGGGGGTTGTACATCAGCCGGCCTCTACAGTCACCATATCCAATAAACCACTATGGTAGAATTCGTGCCGCATCTCGAAAATGTATGGATCAGTGCTGAAGTCTCTATCCTCGTTGCTCAGTGGTTGCTATAAAAATAATAGTAAAATAACAGTAATAATTATTGTCGCCATTGTATTGTTTTTTTTAGGATTCTTCCGCGAAGCGACTTTTTCAGTCTTGTGCGAAGCGCCCACCCCACATATATTGCACAATGTCGACCCATAACACGCCCCGCCCCCAAACTCCGCCCTCCTTTGCCGCCACACAAGCTACATTTACATGAACACTGGGCCACATCTATACTGCAATACTAATATAATGCCTTATATAGTAATAATAATAGTGACAGAGTGTGATACCGACAACACTTATTGAACGATGTAAATTCGCGCCGCACATGGCGGTACCAGTTCGTCATACGCGCACCCTTGATGGGCGGCAAAGGAACGCGCGCTGGCTGCCGGTGTTGTTTGCGAGAGCGGCCGTCGGCTGTTATCCAGCCTATTTAGCAATTTTCTCTATTTATGCTGTTTTGGCTGCTTCCCTCACGATTAGTTGTTTCTTGTCTTCACAGGGTGAATTATGATTTAGATTCTTTGGTTTTTGCGTACAATCAAACATTTAAGCAGATAATCGAACAAGTACCTGAAAAAAACCGCGAAAACAAAAAAAGACTCCACGTTCTAATAAACTTTATAAGGACAATAAAAGAACTAATCTAAAAAAAATAGGAAATAATCGTGAGAAAAGCAGCCAAAGCAGCGTAAAAGGGGAGAAATGGCTAAAATAGGCTGGAAACAGCTGATCGCATCGCCGCGCTCGCAACACACCGCAGCCGCGTCGCGTCCCTTGCCGCCCTAATCATGTCACCGGATGACGACTGTAGTAATAACAACGCACAGTTGAAATGCAGTTTCAATTAAAATTCAGATTCGGGCTTCTTGCACGTCATGGGATGGGAATTTTTTTTCTTTTCAAATTCAAATTAAGATTCGTAAAACGACCAAGCGGCTCTTTTTCCCGACGACATAATTTGCTTATGACGCAGCTTTCTTTCGGTAGCTTTCCCACCGTCATAAGGTCCATCTCAAACAAACAAAGGGATTACTTACTACGGAAACGGCTTGATCTTGTCAAAGGTCCTGGATAGAGGCCTAATACTGCAGACAGCGGCTGAAATGCTAATTAGTCAAACATGAGAAACAAAACTGCTACCGATCTGTCAAAGAAGTTATAAGCAATCAAAATTACCCTTTTCTTTGGAAATTCATACCTCGGGCGCCTGTAGTTCGGCGACATGGCGTCTTCACGCTAATTGGGGGTGATACTCCTTCAGGGATTCAGAACGATCCATCTGATTACCCGAATATGTATTCAAATCTGGGTGCTAGGATATGCTCATGCACCATCAAAGCGTTACACCATTGAGAATTTTAACCATTCATAACTTTATGCTAGGCAGGGAAAAATATTCCATCTTTCTAATCAGCATTCCGAACCCTCATCGAGATCGACGTAGTTAGCTCAGTGTCATCGAGATCTTTCAAGAATAAGGTCAATAAGATTCTGAGAGCTGCTATTAGGGGGGAAGGGCATTAAAAAAGTAATGCATTTCAACTCAAGCACAGTTTAATGCTTGCGTTTTTCTGTTGTCTGAGTTGTAAGCATCTGTGCTTGAGTTCCGATCCCTTCTCTCACTTTCTTCCACATTCCTTCTGATTTTATGATTTTAATCACCAATTTCTTTTTATATTAGTAAGTAGCTAATTGTTGCTTGCTTATGTGTCAGCAGTTTGTCTTCTACTGGTGTGTTGTTGTATATTGGCTGTTCAATGTTGACTGTTTCCTTCCCCAAGTTTTGAACCCCCCCCCCCCCCCCTCTCACCCTTACACACGCACCACGTTCGGCACGATACTAAGTGGACCTTGGTGGAGTTGACGGACCTACTAAGATGGTATCCGGAGCCGCTCTGCTCTTCTCGCGACTTGCAGTGTTGGTGGGCCACTGCTCTGCACCACCAAGTGTTCCACCGCCTCCTCGTTGCCGTTCCCCTCCCCCGCTCCTCCCTCTCACTTCCTTGTTCTACAACTTAATTTCATGTGCCGCTTATGAGGTTTCATGCTGTTGCTTATTAACTTCATGCTGCCGCTTATCGGTCAATATGTTCCATAACTACGTTGTGTTCTGTTCTGCTTTACTAACCGATAATAAATCGTAATCGTAAGCCTATCAATAGACTTTGGCCCCATTCGAAGTCCATGGGAATTAGAGAATACTTCCCGGTTCGTACCAAAATACAAGTACAGGTGGTCAGACACCCCTATCTTCTACTTCATTCGTTGTTGCTGATTCGAACAGCTGGCCGACCGCACGAAATCAATCTCCCGCATGACTCGTCGTTGTTGTCACCTTTCACTGAGATTTACTTGTTGAACTCAAGCTGACTCCTTGCTTTTTTATTACTTCTTCATATTGTATGTTCATCGTTCACAGTCGTTCATGTTTTTCAAGGGTCATCTGTTTATTTATGCGGAGTGAGTAACTAGCGATAATAGTAAACCTTATTGTCAATCTGCTTAATGGCTCATCACAGCTGGCAGTTAACTGACAATTCATGATATTAGTCATTGTAGCACAGGTAGAACAACTGGTGTACTTACCGGCACTCCAGCAGCATTCGTGCGCCAGCCAAATCTGTTGCTTGGGCATCGGGAGCATGGTGTTAGGGTGATGGTACGGCTGCTTGCTATCTCCAGCAGTTGCTTTCCGAAGGTTTCCTGGTTGCTGTTGCTCACTGCTGTCGATTAAAACCTATGTCTCTTATGTCTTGTCACGGGCGGAGGTGGGGTGCACACTACTGCTTAATGAGTGCATCACTATTGGGTCAAAGATCAAAAGGCACTACAACTCAGTAGTCAGCCTAAAATGGCAGCAGGGGTGCTAAGCTATATAGTGGGGAAACAGCGAAAAAACGAAGTGAAAAGGTCAAAAGCCTTTGTTTTTACGACTTAGAAAACAGTTATGGACGAGGTTATTGGCATCGTGCCAATAACCGCTTGGTATACGGCTACATCGTACTCATATATCCATGCGCAATGCGGCCACTTCATATCAATCCCTTCACTTCATAATGTACTTCGGAAACGACAAGAGCATCAAGTATGGTCCCCCAATCGTGGGCGGGCAGGTGCTGTGGGGGTCCGGGGCCCGGACTCCGGGCAGGTATGTTCCCGCTTGAAATTGGGCACCTTGTTTGGAAAAGGCGATACGGAGCGCCTGCTCAGAGACGTGGAATTCCGTCCTTCAGGCGTATCAGTCCTACAAGTCCTGAGGATTAATCGTGCCACTTGCCTTTCCCCTCACGGATCTGGTTTCGCCCGAGCCAGATAGGCCTTGCAATCCTCCCGAGGTGCATGAAATCGTACGACATGTACTTTTAAGAGGAAAAAGACTGGTTTGTACATCAAGTCACTGTAGTGTCCTTGCCTGCCTGCCCAGTCGCATTCAAAATGTCTCTACGATTCTGAATAAATGCGTGTGGTGCATGGTGGCTTTTGGTCAATTGGTCGTTTTGGCCTCCGATCAGTTTTGGTGGCTATCATTATCATACGCATATTGGCGCTCCACTAAAGATCTGGTAAATAACTAAGAATTCACGAAAAAAAATTAGTGTTCTTTGACAGCGAAGAAGACCTCTCTTTAGTTCTGCAATTCGCTGAATCCCGGAGCTTCTAACACTAGTCATAGATAATGCTTAGGTTTTCCTCCTGGGTGGCTTCCTCTGAAAAAAATTTATAAATGATAATGCTCTGCGCAGATTGGATTATTCAAAGATTTTTTTTTGAAATTTCTCAGAATTCTAAGAATATTCCCTGCTGAGTGGCTATTCTTCGAGCTCAACATCTTTACCAACTAGAAAATGGTATCGTCGGACAGATCAATTCGGCAATGATAAATTCTTTTGTGAATTGTGCCACGTATTCTATTCCCACGGGTCGTAGCTACATTTCAAATGCTATGTGGTCTATGAAACAGGGACCAGTCGATGGTCAAGTAAGTATTTTCATCTTCCCGAGAAAATTGGACCACCTGGTTCCACGCTAGTTTAGTACTGAATAGTTAATCATGTATTGGTTGACTTGTTAAGTTTCTTGGCCCATTTTGACCAGCCACGAAAACCTCCTAAGGACTGAAGGACATTCTGTTGGCATTTCTTAACCCTAGCCGTCTTAGCCAACAGGTAACGGCTAATGTAGGATTCCTCCACATCACATCGTGGACATGCGAAAAGTAGAGTTCTCCAGAGTAAAAACAACTCCAACACCACAACGCATGTCACGTGTCTAGAACGAGTAGAGAAATGAAGATATGCAACTTTGTTAGCGCTCAGCTAAACAGCCTTGTCTTATGACCAATGAATAGGTTACCTTGTAAGAGAAAAAGCTGGTTTGTACATCCAGTCACTAGCCTGCTGGCCTAATCACATTCAAAAGGTCTTTAATCCTGTGTAAATGCGAGGCACATGGTGGTTTTTGATCAGCTGTTCAGTTTTGGTTTTTGGTCATTTTGGTGGCTTATCCTGTTTTTCCAGATTAAAAACAACAACAACATCACACCAACGTTGGTTCTGCAGTGGCCTTTTATTGGGTTATCGCATGAGTGATGGCGCTTCTTTCTAACTCGAAATTTCACGTTAGATATGAAATGTTTCACTACAAATATCTGCTTACTTCCTACCGAAAAATATTCTCCAGTTCTGAGCAACAGTTTCTGAGCATTTCTGGGCAGGAGGTGGCGTAGTGACAAGTGGCGCGCTCGCCACTCGGTCCTGGGTTCAGGTCCCGGGTCGACTCCCGCCCAGGCCAACCAAGCCTTCTACCCTCCGGGGACGGTGAATTGGTACCAGATTCGTCTGGGAGGATAAAACACTGACTTGTACATCGGCTGGCCACCGCAAGTCATTGTATAGGCCACATCGCATTCAATAAGCCACTACGATTCTGAATGGAAGTAGAATGCGTGCCGCATCCCACAAAGGGATTGATCAACGGCGAAGACTTTATCCTTTATCCTTTATTCATTCTGAGCAGTTGTGCAAAATTCCATTGACTTACTAATATATTCATAGCTAAATCAACGAGTCGATATCTGAGTAAACAAATAAATAGATAATATTAAACGGAGTCATTATCTTGACTCCTTGCTCTATTTTTTGACACGAAGTGTTCCTAATTCCTCTGCGGTATGCAACTATGTGCTCGTAGAGACACAGTATACAGAAACTCTAAAAAAGTATCAAAAATGTGGGTAAAGGGTCACTGGTGGCAAATCTTGCCGTAGTAGTGCATTCAAAATATGTACCGAAGCTTTCTAAATAGATCCAACACCGTCAATATGTTTACTTCTTCGCGCATATTAATTATTCTGACATACTTATTGCCTCTCTGAGTCGAAGCTGCCTCATTAGAAATGCCTCTGCACCACACTCACATGGGTGTCCTCACCAGCTTCAGCTTCACCTATGTATTGGGTTGCCCAGTGAGTAGCGGCGTTTTCTGTCACTCAAAATCTTGCAAAGTTTTGCCAGTTAGTTTTGCAGTGTTTTGCAGAGACCTTACACTATGCGACGGTCATGTTTTTTTCGAATTATCTGTTTCCATTAATATAATACTTACGTGCTCAAACTGGAGTGTAAGGTCGACAAAATGAGTATTTTTGACAGCCCCGCTCTTTTCTTCTTCTTTTCTCCTAGCGGTTAGTCCCCGCGCCGTGCAGGGCTCCGCTAGTTCTATTACACGTCGCCACTTGTTCCGATCCACTGCATCTTCTGCTGTGGCTTTCACTTCAGTGAGGTCCTTCTTGATGACGTCCCTCCATCTTTTCTTTGGGGCTCCTCGTGGTCGCTTGCCTCTATTCGAGTTCAATTTGCTTCCTTTATTTGGGGTGGTCTTCGGGCCTCCTCATACATGACGTACATCGCAGGTCGCTGCTCTCGAGTGCCTTCAGACTGGAATAGGAGCGTCTGCCGGTGTTGACTGCTATGACAGTCTGGTTTTGACTTGTCGAGTCCTGTCCAGCTGCAGGCATCTCAGCATCCTGCATTTCAGCTAGAGCTGGAGCTTGCTTTCATGGCTGTCTTGCAGATGGGCAGCAACTCACTGGCCGATAGAGCATTTGTTAGCGCTTACCACAGCCCGGTACACCTTACCCTTGAGCGTTCTCGAGCACCGCCGGTCGCACAGGATGCCAGTGGACTCCCTCCATTTCATCCAGGCTGCGTTGATTCGGGCCGTCACCGCCTGGTCCACGCTGCCATCAGCTGCTAGGTTGCTCCCCAGGTACTGGAAATCCTCGACCCTTTCGATGCTCTCGCCATGGCGGTCTACGATGACTTCGGCGCACTCTTTGGAGCTTAGGAACTTGGTCTTCTTTACGTTCAGCCGGAGTCCATTCGCAGCGAGCACATCCTGCCACCGCTGCACCTTGTCCTGAAGTTCCTCCCTGCTGTCCGCTATCAGGGCGATGTCGTCAGCGTAGAGGATGGTTTTCAGAGGTCCTCCATGATTTTTTGCCATGACATCTAGAGTTCAGGTAGGAAGAGGAAAACGGGCTGAGGGCTGACCTTGGTGCTTCACCCAACCGTAATGTTTTACCTCCCTTGTCAAGCCGTGAGGGGTGCGTACAGCTGCTTTAGCCCCATCGTACATGTCCTTCACTAAGGAGATGAGGTGTTCCGGAACGTTCCGTTCTCTGAGCGCACTCCAGAGTACAGGCCTTGGCAGGCGGTCGAATGCCTTCTCAAGGTCCAGAAGGCTTTAAGGTGCTCAAGGGTCGCGCCTTCTCTCCGGGTACTTCTCATCAGCGGGGTCTGGCGCGATGAAGATGGCATCCGGTGGTGGACCTCTTGCGGCATGAAGCCGAAAATAGTTCATGCAGATGGGACGAGTTCCTCAGCCTTAGCTGGTTTGAACAAGCGCGCTTCGTACAGCTTCATGGTATGGGGAGTCAGCTTGATCCCGCGGTAGTTGGAGCACTCCGTCGCGTCCCCTTTCTGTTTGAAGATGGGAACGATTGTGCTGCTCCTCCACGCATCTGGCATCCTTCCTCCACCTGTTACGTTGTTTAGGAAGTCTGTGAGCCAACTCACCCCATGCTCTCAGGGCTTCATGCCTTCTATCGGTACCCCGTATCTGGACCACTGCTTCCCAGCTTCATTGCTCCTAGCTCCGGCGAACTTCATTCCTTCGTCCAGGGTCAGCGAGGATGAGACCTGCCGTCGCCTCTATCTGTGGGTATATCCTTGCGAGGGAATTCTTCGTTCAGAAGTCCCTCGAAGTATTCTTCCCACCTCTTCCTGACTTCGGCTGGTTTCCTGAGAATGGCCCCGTTGCTGCTCTTCACAGTCTTTACGACCCTGATGTCCTGAGCTGCGCGATGCCGAGCTTTAGCCAGGCGGAAGACGAACTTGTCCCCTTCTCGGCCTTCCAGCTTGTCGTACAGGGCGTCCATTTCCGTATTCTTGGCCTTAGCAACGGCCGCCTTAGCGAGTCGCTTGCAGCTTTTGTAGGCAGGTAGTCTTCTAGGCTCGTGTTCTCTTTTGCCAGCGTATGCATGGCTTTCTTTCTTGCTTGACGATCCTCTGGACTTCCTCGTTCCAGAACCAGGCTGCCTTGTCTCCTCTGATACCACCTCGCGTCTCTCCCAGGACCTCCCTTGCACACTGTAGGATGACCTCTGCTGCGTAGGTCCAGGTGTCCTGGACTGGCCCATGTGGGTCTGGGAGCCCAGCCTCCAGTATTCTTCGGCAAGGCTCTCCTTTTCTACCCTGCCCATTTTCCACCACCGAATTCTCCGCTCTGCTCTCACCCTCGTCTTCTTGGGGAGGTCTATGGCGATGTCTGCCAGGAGAGGCCTGTGCTGAGGGCCCAGCTCTTCCCCAGGCAGTACCTTGATATCCTTGACGGTTTTGAGAGACGATCTTCTGACCAGGACATGGTCGATTTCCGTTTGTCTCCCTCCACTGCTGTAGGTTACCTTTTGGGTCCTCCTTTTCGCGAAGAAGGTGCTGCAGATTGCTAAGTCGTGGGCTGTTGCTAGGTCAAGGATTCGTCCTCCCTCAGCGTTCTTTGTCCCTATTCCTTGACCTCCGTGCACCCTTTCTAGACCCCTTCTGTCCCTCCCAACATGGCCATTCAGATCTCCAGCTATGGTGAGATAGTCCTCTTCCGGAACCGATCTTATGGCCTCGTCCAGGGTCAGGTAGAACTCATCCTTTTCGGCTTCAGAGCAACCGGATTGTGGTGCGTAGGGACGTCCAGTCTGGTCCGTACGCCCTCTTCGTGTACCATTCTCCACTCCATGATCGAAGTCATGATTCCTATTACAGTGGAGACGCAGTCCTTGAGGGATTCTGCCACCGCTATGGCAACGCCATTCCGTTTGGTGTCTGCTCCATTGTAGAAGAGTTTGACGCCTTCTCCAATCTCGCGGGCCTTCGCACCCTTCCATCGCGTTTCCTGCAGGCATAGGACTTGGATATTCCTGCGTCTCATGAGGTCGGCAACCTCACGAGACTTCCCGGTAAGCGACCCCACGTTCAGGGTCCCAATTCGAACTAGCGTCTTTCTTTTTTTTTGGGCCCGAGTAATTACCCCTCGTCAGCCCTCGCATTACTGACACAGAACTCGGGCGGGCGAGTGTTCTGCGCGGCCACATCGCCACCGGTGACCGTCTAGCTTTTTACATGATTCTATTGTGCGACTTTTTCATGGTTGTCTGTGAACGGGTCTCCATCAGCCGCCTGTCAACTGCGGCCTGGACGTGTTCGTCCCCCATTTTTGCAATTTTTGCAAGGCAGGTTTGTGCCTCGGCAGGGATCGAACTCGTGGCTCAGAGCGAGATTATGAGTCTACACTCTTAACCACTCGCGGCATATCTGACCTCAGCCCACTCTTTTTAGGTTTCTAATTAAAAGCTACAACAGCACAGTTGCCGATTATATGGCAAGAGGCTATGGTCTCTTAGGCAATTCGTCGTCAGACCCCCGGTCCCCAACATAAACACCACCAACATGGACGATCGTATTTTGACATTGCGGGGGAGGGTGGGGAGAATTTGGCCAGCATTGAAAAAAATTTTTTTAGCCGTGTTTAGTTTGATTTTTTGTTTCCGGCTTTCACATTAGCTTAAACCCGCTGTCGGTCAGTAAATTTTGAATGGGAATAGTACAAATTTTTTATGGAAATTCCTGCGGAAACACTGGAAAAGTATTAGGAAGTTTGAGAAATTGAGACATGGTAAGTAGAATGGAAGTGGTGGAGGGGGGGGGCTAATATCCTCTTCTCCCCCCCCTCCACTCGAAAGCCCATTTCTATTCAGGAAGGGAGCGATTGTGGGAGCGCGGGGGGAGTGAGGTGGCACCAAGCCCCCCTCCCCCAAGGGGGGGGGGGGTGTCGCACAGACTCTACCAAAAACCCCAACCAGTGAGGTCCCCTGATGAAAATATTCCAATTGCCTGATACCCTTTGCAGAATGTGGTCCGCATTATGGTCGCGCAGATGTTATGGTTCTATAATGGCTTTTTATAAATCCGAAGATGGTTTCTGATCCCATAGTTCCTTATGGCGCCTTATCCTCATCACATCAAATACCTGAAAGTATAAAGTTCCTTCTCTTAACAATGTTTTTGCGTCAAAGGACGTTTTAGCGGCATTCGAGCCTTTCATGAAACTTTTAGTTTGTTCATATTAACAAGTTTAAACAGAGGTATGCCAGCCTGAGCTGAGTGTATGACTCTGGGGTTGAACTAATAATAATTTAGTTTTCTAGAATTGGAAAACACTGTTTATTCTGGAGGATAACGTGTGAAATCGCACTACTTCCTTTCCCTCTATGGGGCATTTGATAATGCAATGGTATTGTAGCGATATACCCACAGAGAGCGTAGGCATAGGTATGGTAATTGTAGGTGTTAGTGTGGGCACGGGTGATGGGTGTGGGCGCCTTCTTCATTTTGGGATTAAATCCAGACAGCTTCCCCAGGCAGCTAGGTCCTTTGTTTCTTCGGGCTCAGCTATATACAGTTCGCTGTGGATGAAGGGGTGTGTCAGGCAGTGGGAGCGTGCCACGGTTCCGAACCCGTTCTTTGGCAGCTGGTGGAGCGAGTATACATTGGTGGAAAACGAGTGACACGAAGGATATGATATAGTGTTGTCACTTGCTCGCTTCAACAACTGTGGAGAACGGGTTTGGCACCGCGCCAAACTCATCCGCTCTGACACGCCTCTTTGTCCGCAGCGGACTAGACTATACCTGGTGCCAAGCCACAAAAAAATGAATACCGACGTGAAAATCAGTCGCTTTGCTTTTTCCACGATGATGAGACGACGTTCCTAGAAAATTGTCTACCACTGGATGGGAATTGAGTTACTAGTAGTTCCTAAAGCGAATAACCCTAACCACCAGGCTTAGTTCCCCTTCTCTGGAAATCTGGCTTTCAAATGGTCCTAGCTCAGCGTTTCGTCCACGATCACGGTCAGTCCAATCTTGTGACTAGTCGAGCTAACGCGCTTGTTTAGGCGCATAGGATGAGCACGCCTAATGGAAAGCGAAGCGCGTCTATTAACAGAAGCTGTGGGTCGCAGTGCCGTGGAAAACGCGTTCGAGGCGACTCAAAAATGACTTACTGGAGTTTACTCTCTAACTGGGGCACTTCTAGGTGAACGTTAAGGCCGAGCATCACTTAGAAAACAGTGAAGTACCGTTTTTCGTTGTTTGTAGAAGTATGCACACTCCTGCGGCGATATTCACCAAAACATATTATTTTTGAAAATCGCTATGGGACTCTAACCTGCCGTTGCCGTCAATGTTCCCTGGTTATTCATTGTTGACATTCCTTTTAGAACTCCTCTTCATCCTAAAAAGATCCTCCTACTCCAGTGATCCGATTAACTGCTTCTCTATAAAGATAAGAATGTGCACTTTCCTCTTCAAAGAACTGCTCTTTGACCATCTCTGCTTCTGATAACAGAAGATGAGGCTCCCTTTGAGTATCGACGCCTTCTCGTTCTTCTGATCCAAATCCATTCGAGATGTCCGTGTTCAGTTGTGAGAAAGCTCTGCTGTTAATTTTGTCTTTTACAGAGTTTTCGAATGACTACCATTTTTTGAAATTAGTGAGGCTCGAAACTTTTAAGAATTTGGCTGTGTTGCTCCTATTCAAAAGAGCCTTTCTTCACCCACTGATTCACCTTTTTCTTTCATTCCCTTCTGTTATCATTGTGAGGCCCTTGCTCTTTTCAAGAGACATTTTTCCGTTCAAAGATGGTGCCACCTGGACAATTGCCCGCCCGCTTATTGGTCTCATTCCAGAAACAATAATTGTTTCCTCAATCACTTATTGTCCTTAACCGTGCCTCTTTGAATCGCTTAT
>MU916032.1:3530-15317 GCA_036418165.1 Cooperia oncophora
TAACTTTTTTGCTTCTTGCGCAAACGTGGCAAAAAGCGTGGTTGTAGCGTCACTACTACATTAGCGCTCTCCTTGACTTGCCTGAAAAACAGTTTGCGTTCGCTTACTGGCGCGCTTAGTGCCTTATGATCTAGGAGAATTTTTGGATGTACAGGTGCCCTTGGCGCGCAGTGCAGGCGTTTTCGCGCTGAGCGAGTGCCATATTCGTGTTCATGGGGGCGAACTACGCCTATGTAGAGGTTTCTAGCCAAATCTGGCATTTTGACCTGACTTCCATAAATGGACCATCCATGGGTTAGTTCAGTTGATGTACACACCTATTCAGATGCAGATACATTCTCCTGCACAAACCCTCGTCTTGCCACTTCTTATTACGGCATCTCATTTTTGTTACTGCTTCAGTTTTCCTAATATCTGAAAGCAAATTCCGTCCAAAGACAAGCAATCAACAAGAGATTGGCCCTGGAACTATTAGTGACCATCATTCGATCAGCGCTACCGCACTTTTCAAAGTTAGGTCAAAACCTCACATCTGGCTAGAAACCTGTCCCCAGGGTAGTTTTGCTCCCTGAACACGAATATGGCACCCATTTGGCGTTTGAGTGTTTTCTAGACTGTAAAGAGACATTCCGCAAAAAATGCATAAGTACCGCCCTCCACCGGAAATCCGAACTTCCTCATGCATGCGCCGGCGAAGGCAAGACCACTACCACTAGCATCCATGGCCGCCATGAAGGTAAGGTTTCTTCCCGGCTATTCGTTTGCGCCCTGGCTGCAACCGCGCTCGACTCCGTTTTCCTTCATTTTAATTCTAACAAACCTTCATAATTCCGTTCAAAGAATCGTTCTGCAAATTTCGAAGGCAGATTCGAGATCAGCGTCCAAAACCACGTCTAGTGAGCTACATCTCATTACAAATGGCCACTTCGACCTGACGACCTTCCCTAGTAAGATGATCCAGTCGATATCGTCGAATAGGAGGCGCAGAGTGAGCTTGCTCGCGGCTGCGTTCTCCACCAATAGTGGCAGCGTCCATCTAGAAAAGAACCAGTTGTAGAATCCGTCGGCGATGCGGAGGGACATCGCTCCACGCCTCCTAACACGCGCCGCCTGACGAACTATCACTTATTATCCAAGGCAATTGACGCTTCATGGTAATCTGCAGGTGTAACCGCAAAATGAATAAAAGGTAATTCCAAAAATCTCAGAAAGCCCCTTAATATCCAGCAAACGCTTTGAAGATTTTTCGGGGCAAGTTTTCGGTCGGCTCGCTTGTTAGCAGCTGAAGCTCAACCCTGAAGCACTTCTTTATTGATGCAGCTGGACAAGAAAGGACAAAAGGATCAACCTTCCGCCGATCATCTCTATTATCTAGATGCGCCACACACTCCACTTCCATTCAGGATTGTAATGGCTTATTTCATGCGATATGGCCTATACAATGACCTTGCTGAGGTTATGTAGAAGTCAGCCTTATTTCCTCCCATACGAATCCTGGGTCCCAATACCGTTCCAGGGGGGTGAAGGGCTGGTTAGCTTGGCAGAGCTGTGCGATTTTGGTGTCCTAGAAGCCGGCACGCGTAACCCCAGCAGACCCACTTGCCAGCTGCGGCATCTATGCCACATCGAGTGTATTGGCTAACTTCCCGTGAATCTAAAGCTCTCGAAGGGTAGAATTCACGCCTTTTAGGCCCAAGAAAGCGTACATCGTCCACTTCTTCTAACTCATTCGTAAAAATCCTTGAGATTTTTACAAGTCAGCGACTAAGATATCGGGGCAATATGACATTGAACTGCATTAATGAAGAAGCCCTACACCTGACGAAGATGGCAAGCATGCAAATATTTCAGAAGAATAATTAGTAAAGTTCTTCTGAATGTTCTGAGCCCTTTCACTTCGTCAGAATGAAATTTCGGAACAAAATTAGCGCAGGAATAAAAAGTAATTTCCAGAGTGAGGTCCAAGCAAGATGAACGAACAAGGGATGATGCTACTGACGTATTAAATGACTGCTCGAGTTCTACGCTAATGCCGTTTGGACTCCAGCAACTTCGGCACCGAGCTCATTTTTAAATTGCCTAAGTTACCAAATCCGCTAAAAACTTGTATGTAGGGGTAGTTTAACATCCTGATTACGAATATGACATTCACTCTTGCCGCTGGCGCTAATGGATGACACTACGATTACCTGCGCTCCGCTAAGGCTGAGCCCAAGAGGTAATCGTAGTGTCATCCCTTGGCGCCAGCGCCAAGAATGAGTGTCATAATTGTAATCAGGATGGTAAATAACCCTTGTGTACATATTTTCAGCGGGTTTGGCGACTTAGGTAATTTAAAAATGAGCTCGGTGCCGAAGTTGCTGGAGTCCAAACGGCATTAGCCCTTCCCGCACATGATGGATTTGTGGCGCCAACTTTTTTCCGAGCGACCAACTAAAGGTTTAAGCAGTCATAGGAATGACCACAAAAGACGAACATTCCGCGGCATATCGCTGTTCTGCTTAAGAAAACGCTGCGCAATCGTTTCTGTTTGACATTTCCTCATAGGCTTCCCAAGCGGGCTTTCTTGGCAAAAAGCTGCCTAGTCCATTTTCATAGGGACACTGCAGCGACAAGCCTTGTCGATCGCCTTTATAAGATGGGGATCCAATGAACCTTGAACCATGAAATGACTCGTGTCCTTTGATTGCAATATTTTTTATTCCAGGGAATCGCCACACAGGTTTCGTGCAGTGTCCTATGAAAATGAATAGGGAGCTTTCGCATGAAAGCCGCTTGGGAAGCTATGAGAAAACCAAAGAGAAACGTCGGCGCGATTTTTCTCAAGCAGAACAGCGATATGCCGCGGAATGTTCGTCTTTTGTGGTCATTCCTATGACTGCTTAAACCTTTAGTTGGTCGCTCGGAAAAAAGTTGGCGCCACAAATCCATCATGTGGTGAACTCGAGGCAGTAATTTAATACGTCAGCGCATCATCCCTTTTCGTTCACTTGGTGACCTCACTCTGAAATTACCTTTTTATTCCTTTTAATTTTGTTCCGAAATTTCATTCTGACGAAGTGAAAGGGCTCGGAACATCCAGAAAACTTTCTAATTATTCTTCTGAAATATTTGCATGCTTGCCATCTTCGTCAGGTGTAGGGCTTCTTCATTAATGCAGTTCAATGTCATATTGAGTATCTTATGCTGACTTTTAGAAAAATCTCAAGCTGATTTTAGTGAGTAGAAGAAGTGACGAGTATGCTTTCTTGGGCTAAAAGGGTGAATTCTACCCTTCTAGAGTCTGATTCACGGAAGTTAGCTCAATACACTCTGTGGCAGAGATGCCGTAGTGGCAAGTGGTCCGCTTGTCACGCGTGCGGTTCAGGAACCAAACCGCACAGGCTCTGCCCAAGCTAACCAAGCCCTTCATCTCCCTGGAAACGGTGAATTGGGACCAGATTCGTATGGGAGGAAATAAGGCTGACTTCTACATAACCTCAGCAAGTCATTGTATAGGCCATATCGCATGAAATAAGCCATTACAATCCTGAATGGAAGTGGAGTGTGTGGCGCATCTAGATAATAGAGATGATCGGCGGAAGGTTGATCCTTTTGTCCTTTCTTGTCCAGCTGCATCAATAAAGAAGTGCTTCAGGGTTGAGGCTTCAGCTGCTAACAGTGAGCACCGAAACATTGCAGAAAAATACTTCAAAGCGTTTGCTGGATATTAAGGGGCTTTCTGAGATTTTTTGGAATTACCTTTTATTCATTTTGCGGTTACACCTGCAGATTACCATGAAGCGTCAGGTCATTGCATTGCTTGGATATAAGTGATATCTTCGTTAGGGCGGGGCGTGGTCAGGAGGCGTGGAGCGAGCTCTTCCGGGATGATTCTGCAACTGGTTCTTTTTTACATGAACGCTGCCACTATTGGTGGAAAACGCAGCCTCGAGCAACCTCACTCCGCGCCTCCATTCGACGATATCGACTGAATTTAATTTTGATATTTATAGATCTTGCGTGGTCTTAAATATATCCACTCGGCGAATGTGATTCATCGCGATCTGAAGCCGTCGAATATCCTGCTCAATAGTAATTGTGATCTCAAAGTAGGCTAATCGATTGTTTTTCAATCTGTACTGCATTAATTGGCTCATATGAATTCCAGATTTGTGACTTCGGATTGGCTAGAATAACAGATCCTCGTAAAGATCATACCGGTTTCCTGACGGAATACGTCGCAACACGGTAATCTTCACTTTCTTCTTTCACCATTCAAGAGTCTTATGAAGAGTTTTTAAGGTGGTATCGTGCACCAGAGATCATGCTCAATTCCAAGGGCTACACAAAATCGATTGATGTTTGGGCTGTGAGTCTTTAATTCCATTGATTTTGCTTTCAAAAGCGGAATTCAGACCAAATGAGGTAGTTTGGGGAAATACATCCTCACTGGGAGAACAACCCACATTTCTGAGGCTGTGGCTCGCGGATGAAAACTGCACGAATTGAGCATTTCTGAAAATTCACAATGCGACTGGGCGTCTAAAGGTGTTGTATGCGCGGTATTTGCGCCAGACGGAATTGATTTAACGTAGAAGTAATGAGGAGACAATTGGAGGCAAAGTATCTTTACGCGAACTCGCAGAGTGAAGCTCCTAAAATGCATTTTTTTCTATTGAGTCTTACGGATTACAACAAAATCTCCATCTTCGCCTCTCCATCCTCTCGTCCGTCTCCTCATTGGTTACCCCTCCACGCTGGTCGTGTGGGTGAGATAATCATCACTGGGTAACGACCCTACATGCTAAATGGAATACGGGAGGAGCGCAACCAAATGAGGGCAAAGCGGCAGTCGTTATTATCGTCCGTCCATGATCAGCGTAGACTGTGCCGCTCGCGGACTACACGCTATCGCAAAACATTATTTTGTGCTAGAAATGCTCCATAATATTGCTGAAAAGCGATGATCATCGAAAGTTTTACTGCCAACAGCATGTTCTCGACGTTGAGTACACCATTATAGTCCTTTGCCACTTCTATCCCTGACGACCAGCTCTTTTTTTTTGGGAGTTAGGTACGCCAACCCCCCCCCACCTCCGGCCCTCTCTCGCCTCGTTCATCGGAATCGAGCCTGTCGGGGGGGGAGGGGATTAACAGGACATGTAAAAAGGACAATCCCGAGACTATGACGACCGTCCGCCCCCCCCCCTCTTTTTTTTTAACAATTCTCAGATTTCAGGAAATAATATACGTAGTCGGATCGGCCGGCCAGCGGCCAATCCTCCTTTCGCGTGTGAAGTGGGTCCGGTTTGAGAAATTTTCATGTTAGAGGGAGGGCAGTCGATCGGGGTCGCCGGCCAAGAGGTTAATAAAATGTTATTTTGAGGATCACCGGCACTTTTACGGTTTCACTTGACTTGTATACACCCCCTCCCTCCACCTCCCTCGCTGCCAAACCATCTGCCTGCGTTTCACCTTACTCCCCATTTCGTGGGGTTTTTCGAGTGCGTTTTGAGGTTTTTGTCCTCGGCACCGTTCACTTCGGCAAAAAGCCCCGCCCATCAGGGGTGTTGTTCACTCAATTTCGTCACCGCCAACGAATTCTTGATCGTTCGCGCACTCTCTCGGAGTCCCCTTTTGGACCAAAGTGCGAACTATTTGACATGTCTCGTAGCAGGCACCGCCCATCTATAGAACGCCTCGCCCAGAATGGGTTTGTCCCAATCATTTTGTCCGCCAACTGATTGCTTATCGTTTGCCACTTTTTCCACTCTCAGGAGGCTCTTTTGGAAGCCGGAACTAATCGAATTTTTCAAATATGTATTCAGCGAAACTGTGCGCACGCCCGCCTGACAGTGGGCGGCGGCCTTAGCTGATACATTCATGTGTGGTTTCCGTACATCTTGGCCCATGCCTACGCCCACACGCCCGCCCCCTCCAACTGGCTCTTCAGGTGATTCCGAATTTCCGGACAGACAGACAGACAGACAAACAGACAAACAGACAAACAGACAGACAGACGTTGCCGTTTATATATAGTAGGATAGCATGAAAGGAAAATCACGAAAAGTCAACCACCACTCCCACCACTCCTAGAAAGGCCAGAAAGTAAATACGACCCCCCCCCCTCCCAACAATGAGCAAGTACGACCCCTCCCCCTTTACAACGTCCGTGAAGCGAGAAAAATCAACTATCAAAATAAATTTTTCTCAGCCCAAATACGACCCCCCCCCTCTCCTGGCGGCCAAATACGACCCCCTGTTGGGGATTCCCCAACAACGATGTGCCCTGAGCCAACCTCCTAGTTCCTATTCATGCGATTCTGACAAAGCAAATCCATTCAAAGCGAACAAGGCAATCTATAGTGCTTACGAAACGGGAAAAATTGAAAACAAAAATTATTTTCCTCCCTGCTTGGGAGAATTTCTCCAAAGTTCAAATGAGACCCCCTAATAAGGTTCTCCCAACGATGCTGTAGGATATGTGAACGGCCTCCATTGTAAGGTTTTCCCAGGATCGGTGCTGAGGTGACAAATCGATATTCAATAAAAAAAGCTGATGAAAGGACATTTTGAGGTTGGCTGCATTCTTGCCGAAATGTTCAACAATCGACCGCTATTCCCTGGCAAACATTACATTGATCAATTAAATCTCATACTTTGTGCACTCGGCTCACCATCACACGATGATTTGCAGTTCATTTTTAATATGAAGGTGAGTTTTCCTTATCTGTTCTTGTTATAGCAGTCCCTCTTTGTTTTCAACAGTTTTTCTTTCGGGACACTTTCCGCGATAGCCACATAGGGCGGCGACTCATAACCATGAATTGCTCCGCTTATTGAAGCTTCTAATACGGTAAAGACGAGAGGCACGTCATTCAAAAAAGCCAAGAGTCTCCGCCCATTCAATTATCGAGGAGTGTGCCATTAAATTTAAGGCTTTAATTTTCATTTAGGCACGTGCGTTTTTGGCGAGGTTACCGCAAAGGCCGAAGCAGCCGTGGTCAACGCTCTATCCAGAGGCAGATGCACATGCGTTGGATCTTCTGGACAAACTGCTCACGTTCAATCCCCAGAAAAGGTCCGCCGTTTCATCGGTTCTTTATCAGGCCCAGCACCTTCAAATAGTACTCAACGAATAGTTCATATTTAAGTCCCCTATGCGTCAACGATTTCTTGGATAGTGCAGGTGAGAGGTGTGACGACAGGTGAACTAGTTGTGTGGAAGGGGTCGCACAAGAGGCAGTGACGTAGGGAATAGGTACATTGCGATCATGCGCGCGGTCGCGTCGCGGTTGTGTGGAGCTATTGATGGTCAAACTCTTTCACAAAAATGATTTAAGGTTGACGTTGAGTAAATCGTGTCTGTTGCCAGGCTAACTTGACTCTTTAGAATTGCAGAGAGAACATAGAAGCGCATAAGGCCTGAACAATACCCAGCGCTTTTAACGTTGGAGGGGCATTCAGAGGCGCAAAACTGTGATCGGTGCCATCTGAATAGAATTACGATAATTGTATTGGTCCACCATCCCTGGAACAAGTTTCCATCTCCATTACGGTAATTCCAGTGTTGCACCACTAGATCTTCAAATGTCCTCCAAGGCTTTTGACGCCAAATAGGTCCTAGAGGTTTGTCAGATTTCAAGACAGTATCACTCCTCAGACAGACGCATAACACAGACACTTGTTACCAGTCTTGCTTCGTACCAGGAGCTCACAGAAGGTTGTTTTGCCTGGGTGGGTATGCATTTCAAGGAATGCGCAGGAATGATGATCGGCACATCAGTTTGTGTGAAGGGATATGAGACGTCAGATCCACGTCATGGTAAGGCTGCGTTTATACTTTGCGGCAGCGTAGCGTAGCGCTTCCAGCGTACGCCAGCGGCAGTGCCGGGGAAAGGATGCATATCGATCTAGCGTTCCCAGCAAGCGTCGACCAGCGCTACGCATTTGACGTACGCTAGCGGCACGCTAGGCGCACGCTGTGCTCGTAGCGAAGGGCACTGGGAAAAGCATAGCTATCGATCATAGAAACTAGCGCTTGCAGCGACGGGGCTAGACAGGAGCTAGAGAGTATTTAAAGTAGGAGAGTACAAAATACTCTATACGCTGGAAGCGCTACGCTACGCTGCCTGCGAAAATATAAACGCAGCCCAAGGGCCGCGCAAAACAAGTGGTGTCATTGAATGGCAGCACCGCGTTCAATTTTGATGGTTATGCGGCGGCTAACAAGGGAATGGTTTGAACGTTCCATGGAACTTTGAATGGAGACCTAGGTACATCGATAGAGCCTCGAATGCTGATTACGAATATGCAGATTAAAAGTGCTACGGGGACCTCCCAGACGAGATCTGGGTGGTCAAAGTTTGAGTTCTGGCTCGTAAGCGCTGCTGATCGATGCTTCGGCAGTGCCACGTGGCCTCGTGGTAATGGTCTCGCTTTCAAGTCAAACGCATGCGGGTTTGCATCCGGTTGGCGCGAAAATTTTTGCTTCGCTCCGTATAAGAGCTTCAACTCTAATTTTCGAAATTCTTCCGAATTTACGGCCCAGCAGGGCAAGTAGATCAAGTACATCAAGTATACGACGTACTCGATCTAGTATGGATGTGGTCATATCTGCCTTCTCTGAACATATTACCCATCCGACAATTCAAAGTTGTAGCGAGAAGTTCGTTCATGGGAGATTTCGACCCCCTGAACACGAATAATCCACATTCCTTCGACCGGAAAACGCCTCGTCTAGCCCAAATTGCGACTCTGCGGGAAAACTTTGACATTGTCGGAGGGGTTTAATATGTCAGAGCGGCCAGAGAATGACCACAATCCATACTAGACGAGTACGTTCGTCTACTTTATGTACTGATTTGACACTTGCCCTGCTGGCCTTAAATTCGGTAAGAATTTTGTTAATTTGGAGTTGAAGCTCACGGAAGCAAGCAAAAGATCTTCGCCCCAACGGTATGCAAACCCGCAAGCGTATTTGAATGAAAGCTGGCGAGCCTTTACCACGAGGCCACGGTTGCACTGCCACGAGGGCATTCGATCAGCGCCGTACGGAAGGCAGACTCGAACTATGACCACCCAGATCTCGTCTGGGAGCGTCCCGTCAGCCCACTTTGATCTGACTATTCATAATCAGCATCGAGGCTTGGTATCGATGCTACTAGGTCTCCAATCAAATTCCATGGGGAAGTTCAAACCATTCCTTGTAATGGCCAGTGACAGTAGGTTGAAAGTCAGTTCATTTGTGGACGAAAACGTAAAAAACCATCGGAGTATGCCCATATATGCGACCCACGCCACAGCTGAGGGTATAAACGTGGTCAAGGCGAAAGGGAAGGCGCGGAAACCGCGCCGCACGAGTTCTCACTTGTTGGTATCAGCTGTTTTCCTTTATCATCTCACTCTCACCATTCGAAGTGGAGAGAGTTAGTAGCAGAACAACCGCACCATCAGGCAACCATTAGAAATGAATTTGGGCGTAAGTGCGCGCCAGGTGGGGCGGTGGTGGCGACTCTTCACGAGTGGAGTACTCTTATCAGCATTTTTGAGTTGCCGAAAGTACTAACGTTCACAGCCTTATAGATGCGTCTTCGTAATCCAGAGAGGGCGTTGGAACAACAAATGAACGCGGGCGCTGCCTTTAAGCGCGGTATTCGCACCAAGACCTAACTGATTTGACATGAAATTGCCTGCATCCTTAATAACTAGAGCCCTAACCAGATATAATTCGTGCGGCTGGTCGTCGTTGCGTTCAGGTAAAGCTGTGATCGTAGCGCATCCGCATCCGTTCCAAGTCAAGGAACGTCGTAATTAAGGGTGCCAAGCGGGGGGAGCGTATTCGGTCCCTAGAAGGAGTGAGGTCCTTTTATCTGTAGGAAAATGTTTCCGGTTTTTGACTTTCCGGTTTTTCCTGTTTCAATCCCTGTTGCAAAACTCCCGAAAAGTGGGATAAAGTTGAGAAAATTTACCTCGGTAGCAGATCTGATCGGCGATGGGGAAGGTGAGGGTTTGCACAAAAGAAGGATTTGAGAGAGGAGGTCTTATTTTGCTAAGATTTTCCCGGCCGCAATGTGTGCGCCTGCTCGCATTGCATCTTTTTATTGCTAAATTCGACTCGAGTGTCTTTGCTCAATCCATTCACTTTTCATGTTCTCATAAGGAGAACTTATCGCTTTTTTTCAGGATTGACATCGATCAAGCTCTCGCTCATCCATACTTTGTGCAGTACCACGACCCTACTGATGAGGTACGGATCGATAGTTTTGTTCTTCCGCTACAATTTCCTCACAGCTGGTCAATAATCGAATGTGAAATGGGTAATGTTTAGCCGATTTGCGAAGATCCCTTTACATATGAGATGGAGCTCGACGATTTGCCAAAGGAGAAGCTGAAGGAGCTTATCTGGCATGAAACTGAACTGTATCACATTCGTATGCAAGACGAAGCTGCTGAGGATGCTGCAGAAGAACCCGTCGTCTTAATGGCCACCTCCTAGTCTATTGCAGATCGTCCACAGGTTTTTCGACCCTCCATGAATAGCCACTTGCCTCTGGTAATCCACTGATCTGCTACGGGACCATATCGATCGATATGATGTTATGGTCCTGTAGCCAATACCACTGTATCTAGTATATCATACGGTCGTTACCACTGAAGGGATTCGGAGCGCATCAGCAGTGGGTAGGTCTTGGCGCGGTGCCAGCCCCTTTCCTACTACTCCTTGAACGCTCGAAGCAGGAATCAATGGGAAATGGGCTGGCGCAGCGCCAAAACCCACACCACCTGACACGCTCGACTGAATTCTGAGATAACGACTGTACACGGTAAACGATGATCTTTGCCTAGGAGTCCATTAATGACAGCTAGCTAGCTAACCGGCTACCAAAACTTTCTCCGTCCATTTGTCCCGGTTTTGTCTGATTTTATGCTGAGAAAATTACTGTTTACTCATTTTGGTTGTCTGTATTGCTCCATCACTTATCGACTCGTCTCTCGTGTGTTTCTGGTCAAATCGGTTCAGGTTCAGCGTCGTTGTTCACCTTCATTCCACTACCACCATCATTCACCGGTCCTTCACCTGTTTGCACCCTTTCTTGCACCATTAGCTACCACCACGTTAACTGCGAAACATTCGATGTTAGCACGCTACTCGTCATTCGATAATATTGACAAATATTGATTACATTGTATATAATTTATTTTTACTCATGTTCCTATTCCGATAAACTTTACGAATCTCATGAGTCTTTATTGCGAACTTATTGCTATATGCACTCTCCAATTGCAACAGGCGTTAGCCTGCGTTCATACTTTGCCGCAGCGTCCACTAGCGTTTCGAGCGTCCGGCAGCGTCAGCGACTGGGAAAGTATAGATATCGATCTAGCGTCTGCCAGCGTCCACCAGCGTCTCGATGGCCTGGGGAGTATAGGTATCAATCTAGGTTCTGGAGAGGAGAGTATGGCGTGATAGGAGGGTAACAGACAGCTGGTAGAGTATGGGGAGACAGGAGGTGGCAGACTGCTTGTAGAGAGTATGGTGTAATAGGAGAGTACCAGCTGTCTGTTACCCTCTTATCGCGCCATACTCTCCTCTTTCGGACGCTGATAGACGCTGCTGGACGCTGGCGAACGTTGGGAGACGCTGGTAAATGCTGGTAGACTGGCAAACGCTAGATCGATATCCATACTTTGCCGATCGCTGACGCTGCCGGACGCTCGAAACGCTAGTGGACGCTAAAGCCGCAGAGTATGAACGCAGCTTAGACACTCAATCCTCAACTGCTCTGCCCCTATAGCCCGCAT
>MU916033.1:0-13901 GCA_036418165.1 Cooperia oncophora
AACGCGGTCCAAATGGGCGTTCGGCCTCGTTGCTCTACCAATGGCGATCGGGTAAAGATCGATTTAGGGAGGGAGCAACCAATGATGGAAACGCCGCAGGTGCGAGCCGCTGATTGCGACCCGACAATTGCGGTGATGTAAAGTGTACGTGCAGCACCACGGCCGCTTCATACCAATCCCTTCGCTTCATAATTTGCTTAGCAAATGCAATACGAGCGTCAGGAACGGTCGTCCATTTGTGGGCGGGCGGGCGTGGTGGGCGTTCGGGTCGGTATGTTGTAGCTTAGGGCCTTATAAGGACACCTTCTTTGGGAAAGGCGCTACGCAGCGCCTGCTCAGGGTCGCGGAATTCCGTCCTGCCAGGCGTATTAATCCTACTCGTCTTAGGGATTTATCGTGCCAACTGCCTTTAAGAATGAACATGACAAGCAAATCGCTGCTTTCGAAGTAATTTTACTATGATCCCGACAAGTTTTTGAAGTAGTTTATTATGATCCTTTTCAGAGACGACTACAACAAATATCTATCCGAACTCGGCTCACAGCTCTTCAAACGCTCTCTAGTTCCACCTCAACTGATGGCAAACGAGGAAGACTAGAAACTGCATCACGAAGAAGTGCGAAAGAGACGTCAGCTTAAGAGTGAACGGGGTAGATCAATAAATATTTCTTTTGTGCTCATATCCACCTTCTGAAATTGGGAAATGTTCTCTAGCCGTACCGTCGTCCATTCCAGAAGCCTCGCTACGATCTTTCCAACTTCCTTTGCCTAGGATGGAGGATCATTCAGGCAATGCAGCTCTTTTCTTTTCCATTGCTCAGAAGCCTGCTGACTGGAATAGACCACATCGATGGAAATAAAAATAACAGTGACAGGAACCGAGAGGGTGAAGCCAATCCCCCAGGTGCAGGAGCAACATTTCAAAAGGTTAATTGTGCAATAATAAAGCCCTTTAGCTTCCCATGAAATTTCGAACGAAGGCCTGGATAAATCCATGCAACCTGGTATGCTGGTTGCAACCGTGTAGACCAACAAGCTACCTCGCCCCTGCGAGCGAGTCACAACCAGTCAGATTAGTCGGAAACCCAGTGGAGGCACATCAGTACTGTTGACTCGCAGCTCTCAGGTCGATCTGTCCCTGTGGTTGTGCGCTTCGCAATTACCGGCAAATCCCGATCTGCGTGCCCGAGGTGAGACCCCTCACTCCAAGCGCCAGCGGTCGGTGTCAAGTCAACTCTGCTGATATGCCGCCAATACATTCCTCCCTGGTAAAACCAGCTTGCGCAGTCGAGTTGGCAATTTTGGCTTCTATTTTTGTGGCCAGGCCATACTGGTTTACCTAGGACTCTCCGCTTGTGAGGGACTGGTGATCATATGTGAAGGTGTGGGATTCGCTATCCCCTTTTTCTGGGAGATTGTGCTTCAATTTTAAAGCACGAATTCTGCACTATGCTTGAATGTGGAGCTTTTCCAAGAGATACAGGTCTAGCTGGACTGTCTCCTTTAAACCATTTGTTCGCTCGAACCCTTCAAAGAAGCCCTTTAGATTTTTCTGCAAAAATGGAAAAAAATTAAAATTGACAATAGCAGATCGGGCTGTTTTACAACAACAGTTTTACTTATTAATTCGGTATTAACAGTGATTGCGAAGGGAGCAGTGATTGAAACGCTACGTGCAAATCTCTGCTCTCGAAGTTGAGAGGGTTCTCGGTGAATGATTGGGGGATACGAAATGCGCCGCCGCCACGGAAACGGAATTATTAATCAACTCAGGAATAATGTACGAACGAATGGCAAGTAGAATAGCAAGAAACCAGCTAAAGAAATACTTAAGAAGAGGAGGGCTGACGGACGCACTTTTGATGGGACTCTGAATGCATATAAGTTACTACTTATAAGTAATTTATAAGCGACTTACTGAGCCTATTTACGACAGCGGTACTCGTCCCAATTTAAGTCATGAACTGTCAAACATTTTAGCAAAAACCGTTTCGTTAGGTTCTTTATATCCACATTATGCCTGTCTCCAAAACTGATCCTAGCACAGTGGCTTCATTGCCTTGAGCCGCAAAATCATTTGCCTTTTTGCTTGCTAATCAGCTTACAAATTACGACCAACTGATAGGTATTGTACAACTTCTTCCATGTTCAAATTACACCAGTTTCCCGGCTTGAAAGTAGGTAGGGCAGTGGGGCCGTCAATCGCCAAAGTAATCCCACCCATCAGTTGGCGGACTCATCAACAAAGCTATGAGAGCCCTATCCTCAATTTCATTTTCCTCAATTTCAATTTCGATACATTTTCGAGGTTGTCTGCCAGCTTTCACAATTGGCGAAAAACTGGCGCGACCCCAAACGCAGCCCCTTTGAAACGTCAAAGCGTCTGCAGCGAAAACGACTGTTCGTAAGCCGAACTTTCGCTGACTAGCAAAGGAGAGGGGAGGCGTGAAACGGGCAAAGCGAGCAGTCGGACGGAATTTCTCTTAGGGCCATATACGACCCTTCAACAACCGTATACGAGCTCCTGACGGATTTTGCACAATGAGGCAGTATCATATTTTGTTAGAAGTACCACTACCACAGCTTTATCACTATGCGAGGCGTTTTGAGAATCTATTGATATCCCCCCAAATCGTCAACTGCTAGGATGGCAGTTCGTTTTAGCTTCTTTTCAGCGTTGGTGGCACTGACACATACTTTTTCACTTTTTCAGGTGCAGATAGCAGGAAGTGCAACTAAAAAGGAGCGAACCGTTAACAATTTATACATTGTGAAGGTTATATGGTCAAACAGTCATGTAACATCGGACGGCTGCATCGCTTAGTTTGCTTTCTTAGCCATGGCTTCAAGAAGAAGTGAACGGCTCGGTCGTTGTTGTGGCGTTCGAGTTTTCTTAAAAAGGAAGACCAGCCCTGAATAGTATTAGCCCAACACCAAAGAACTTCTGAGATTACCTTATCAGCTGGAGCACGATGAACAGCTGCGAATGCCTAAAATTCAAATAATTTATCGACATTTCTGCTTCCGGGTAGTTGCCTTGCAGGCGACCCCAAGGCGATATGAAAGCGCTCTAGAAGCAATTAGATGGATTGGCTCGCTTCTCCCTTAGTCCCAACTGAAATGAAGGAGGGGTACGAAGACCATGCCCTCGGCTACGTCGACACCATTGATTCAAAGCTGGAGAACATCCTACTATATATAATCCGCTAAGTTTGTCTGTTGGTGTGTGTGTGTGTGAATGTCTGTGTGTGTGTTTGACCGGAAATTCATAACTTCCTTCAAAACAGCGATAATGCGCTCAAACTGATAGATGATGTAGGAGGTCAGGGCAGGAACATTATTGGTGGGTGGCAGGAAGCGATAGCAGTTCATAAGATAACATGAGGAGCCTTAGAAGGGAAGAATTCACCAAATCTCCATATACGCGCGCCACAGCGGCGCTAGGACTTTGGTTCCAAGAAGTAGGATTATGGGCAAGATGGGAACATCATTGGCAGGTGGCAGGAAGTGATAAAGGCTGATAAGATAACATAAGGAGCCCTTAGAAGGGAAGGGCCACTAAATTCATAGCGCCGGCCACAGCACGACCGGACGACGGACGTTGGTTCCAAGAAGTAAGATAGGGGGCAGGATGGGAACATTATTGGTGGGCGGCCAGACGTGATAACAGCTGATAAGATAGCGTAAGGAGCTTTAGAAGGGGAGGGGCACAAAGTCCATAACGTGCTTCACAGCGACGGTAGGACTTTGGTTCCAAGAAGTGATATAGAAGACAGGATGGGAACATTATCGGTGGGTGGCAGGACGTGATAACAGCTGATAAGATAACAACAGGAGCCAAGAAGGGAAGGGTCGCCAAATCTGGAGCAAGACCGGTCACTAGCCGACGTTAAATGGGGACGTTGGTGCCAAGCAGTAAGATAGGTGGCAGGATGGGAACATTATTGGTGGGTGGCACGAAGTGATGACAGCTGATAAGATAGCCCCGGAAATGCACAGCGGAGTTGTAGCCACACTGGGGAACTTCTCTAGCAAGTAAGTCAAAGGTGCTCAGGGAACATTAAAGGTGGGAGATAAATTCTGACAGTGTCAAGGGCTTTTGGGAGTCATGTGTAATGCTCCAAAATCACCGTGGCCAAATCAATGCAAGACGAAAGCTTCTTCGGAGTCAGAATGTTTCTATCCCATTTGCAAAAGTCCCTCAGTTTAGCGGGTCGATCGCTTCCACCGCCCATGCCGCTAAGCGCTACAAGTTCCACCGAAATGAGGAGTCCTGAGTTGTTACCAGTGAGGGAATGATAAAACTCGAACAGTGATTTCGAGTTTTTACCATATCGGAATCGCTCCAACCACTATGCTTGTCCTTATTTTCCGAATGAATGGTGCTTTTAGAAATATGATAAGCACCAAACATCGGCAAATGCTCATTGGAAAGAGAGAAACGTGACGAAATGGGTCCGTTTTCGAAACATGGGAATTACGTTGTGTTAATGCTCAGCACAGAAATCCTGTCAGCCATCAGTACCATAGGTTTAACCGTGCGCGCAGTAATGCGCGTCAGCCAGACTGGGCGGTGTTAGAGACGAAGAAAGTGTGGACTACCACTTGCTCAGAGCTGATACAGCAACCGGCTGTTTGTGAAACTACATACTGGATGATGCTGGTACCGTGGCTGGTCTACACATAGCAGCACCGAAATCTGGAGCCAGCTGGTTTTGATTAAAGACAGCTCCTGCGATAAAGGTGTCGGGGATAGTTGCTGTTCAGTTTGATGGAACAGTAGTCTGATAAGTAACGTATTTAAAGACACATAGTGCGCGCGAAATCACATTGAGTGGTGTGTGAGACTATCAGGCCCTCCGCGGTTCAGTGTTTCGTGGTTCCCGCCCAAAACTGCACTGGGTCAGAGTACGAGGCCGTGGAAAAGTGTTAATTCCTTGCTACACCGCCCTCCACGTTCATGCTAACACCATCCGCGCGGCGCGGTCGCGTGCAGCTCTCTTGGCTTTGCCGTCCTGTAATTGCGCTTTGGAATACAAGTACAACGCAATTTCTTTATGCGGATAACATTTTAGGTGCTGCAAAATAAGAACCGAAGATGATGACAAGGGCAGAACTCAAGAGCAAGTGTGGTGCTTCTTGCAATATCCCTCAGAGGGCCGCGCATTCCCACAGAACATGGCAATAAAACATGACAACATGACATATATCTATTATCTATATATATCTCTATATTTCCCAACATTTGAGTATTGCTCAGGCGTGCAAAGTCGAATAGAAGGTGATGAAAGAATGACAAAGTAAGAATGAAGCACACATGAATGTAATCTAAATAAAACAAACTGAAAAAAAACTCTAAGGAAACGCAATAAATTAAAATCGCGTGTGCATTTCTGCGATCCGGCTCGAATCCGGCTCTAATGCTATAGAAATACTTCAAACTAACGAGTGGGACGCTTAGGCCGTTTGTAATTGTCATGGCGTTCTGTGAATCCGGCCTCTGAAGGATATGCAGAAGCACCACAGTTGCTCTGAGTTCTAGCCCTCGTCATCATCTTCAGTTCTTATTTTGCAGAACCTAAAATGTTATCCGCATAAAGAAATTGCGTTGTACTTGTATTCCAAAGCGCAATTACAGGACTTGGCAAAAAAAGAAACTAAAGCCAAGAGAGCTGCACGCGACCGCGCCGCGCTGACGGTGTTAGTAAAAACGTGAGTTTGCAAAAACGGGCGGCGTAGCAAGGAATTACGACTTTCCCACGGTCCCGTACTCTGACCCCGTGCAGTTTTCGGCGGGGGGACCACGAACATCATCGACAGCTGGGGGCTGATAGTCTCATACACCCTCAATGCGTTTGAGCGTACCATGTGTCTTTAACGAAGGAAAAAACCAAGAACAGCCCTCAAGAACAATATAAACAAAAGCACTCCTTGACAATCGCACCGCGGTCCCTGTGCAACCCCTGGCTCACAAATAGCTTTATCATATATCCCAGTAGTGGATATCATCCAATGGAAAGAAAAAATACAAAAACAACAAAAATACGCATGAAAAACACATAAAAAAGAAAAAATTCAAAACTTGGCGTCCGAACTTGCGGTTACGCAGTGTGTAGCTTAGCCGACTGTACGAGCTTTTGCTACTACAGACATTAATCACTCGTGATTTTTACGCGTTTCACCTTGCGAGATAGGTTGCAGTTGATTGTATGTGCTCCCGATGAATAAAATGTAGTAAAGAAGAGCAGAATTATTTATGGGCAGGAGCGCGGTCAGCAAAAAGTACATGCATTTCCGATTGAATGCCCGCCGTCCCAACAAAGAACAACTGAGCGGCATTCCGTCGGAGGACATCTAGCAAGGGAGGCGGCCCAACCGAGCGGGGGTTAAAACTTTGACTTTCAGTGGCTGTAGCTGTCGCTAATCGCTCTTTGTGGAGTTGCGAGAGTGTCTCCAGCTTGGGGGTTGTACTACTTGCATAAGGAAGGACGACCATGTCTACTTAAGCGCGGGGGCTGTCTTTAAAGGGAAGCATTTGTCCATGCAGCCTGTTTTCAACATGAGAGTGAGCAGCACCTTTAAAGAAGGTTGAACGGGAACTCGTGAAATAGAGCAGGACGGCCTTTCTAACGTTGGGTGTAAGCAGCAGAGCACGTCGTTGTCGGGAAATCCGTGACAGGGGAGGTCCCGCCAGGAGAGGGGGGTCGTATTTGGGCTGAAAAATTTATTTTGATAGTTGATTTTTCTCGCTTCACGGACGTTGTAAAAGGGGGGGGGTCGTACTTGCTCATTGTTGGGAGGGGAGCGGGGTCGTATTGTCTCGCGGCTCGATGGTTCCATTCGATGAGGATGAACAGAGGGCCGAGGGGGGGGGGGGTCATACCAACCCCCTAAGAAAAAAAAGGGGGTGGGGTCGTACGGACTCGACTAAAATCCCCAATCATCGATGTGCCTTAATAAGCAGACATTACTCCGCTACTAATTATTTCCTGAACCAACTCAGTCGATGCAAGAAAAAAGCTCTACAATTGTAGCCTGCGTGAGCCGAGAACCTAGTTTATTTGTACTGGCGTCCAATTTGCAGAAGCAGGTTCCGCAACGATGGTGTGTCCTGATTGCATAGCTCCGCAGGAATTCACGCAAAAGGCCAACCGTTCCGGAAAAATCAGTAAAATGCCTACATCAAGCAGAATTGTGCCTTCACCTCTTCT
Source organism: Cooperia oncophora (assembly GCA_036418165.1). Taxonomy (NCBI): domain Eukaryota; kingdom Metazoa; phylum Nematoda; class Chromadorea; order Rhabditida; family Trichostrongylidae; genus Cooperia; species Cooperia oncophora. The sequence continues at coordinate 7,212 of MU916033.1, forward strand.
CTACAAACACTCAAACCTGTCTCTCACCTAATATGGCCATAAATTACCTCACTAAAAGTCTTCGTTGGGTTCTTCCTTTGGAAATTCTCTACAGTGTAGCTGGAAAACGTAACTCTTTTAATCAGAAATAAGGAGGGAAATTCATTCAGCCTTCTGTTAGCCGCCTTCATTTTCTGTTAGCGGACGTTCCTAAAGGAACTTTCAATACGTAACAGAAATTAATGAAGATTCGAGGAGGGCAGTAATAGCATGCACCTTGAATTTCAGATGTTTTTTGGGCCGGACCATTGACCCCTTTCTTCAGATGTTTTTTGGACCGGACCATTCACCCCTTTCAAGTTTCCGGCGAAAGCTAAGAACAAGGAGAAAAAGAAACTCTTGTGGAGCGGTTTTACGAGTCATTATATAGGCAAAACCGCAGTTCAGTAGTCTCTGTTATTTCGCAGTGATAGTGATGGGCATGATAGCTGGAGGTCGGCGGTTGGCACCAATAATGCTAGCAGCTACCGCCCCCCCCCCTCCTCCAGCCATAGTGCGCGCTGCTTTCAAGGAAGTCGTATCTGTAGCATCACAAAGACGCTGATAATCGAAACGAACCGATTCAGTTTTGCATTTATCGATGTTTTACGAATTTCCAACATCTCATTCATAATAGCCGTCTCCAATTTCTGAAATGAACCTTATTAACTAGTTAATTGAATTATTTATTTAACTTTGTATTTATTTATTTATCACCCGCGCCGGAAAGCCGGAAAGCACAGAGCTGACAGCCTCGGCTTGGTGGGTTTCGTTCTGCTCAGGACATTGCAACGTTGAAGGAAGAGCGTAAACTCTCCTGGATCCTTTGCCTTGCAATATATGAGGGCAATGGGTCCGCAGCTGCAATAGTGTGCTCTCCCTTCGGTCAAAAGTGTACAGGAACAGAGCTGGAGGGTAGTTATACGTGGACTTCGCCCATGCTCTCACATTGTCAGCCGCGTGCCTAACCATAGCCAAAGGCGCTGCTTGTCTGCGGGCTCTCACTGATGGTTGTTCTCTGTCGCTGATGCGTGTTTCGTTGCGGGTCCATGGTTCGAAGCAATTGCTGCACCTAGAGAATAGCGCGGCAGAGTATGGAGACGGTACTGGAGTACCACAACCCTACAGCCACGATCCCTGCACTTCCGAACTGAAAAAGTTGCGTGCTACTGTAACGGACCAATTCGCCTTGTACCCGTTCTACATGGCAAGGACTGAACTCGGAGGTGAGTGCACCATTTCATTTCTCCTCCATCAAATCACCATATATGAGAATATTTCAGGCTTGAAGAAAGTGCTCTCAGACCAGAACATCATCTCCTGACCAACACCACCTACTTTCTGTTACTTGTTAATTTCACGGCAGTAAAGCTAATATTTTCGGAAACAAAAGTCAAAAAGTGAAGTTCAGGCGAACCTTAGTTTGCTGCTTCCTAATAAGGAAAATTATGGAAATGACAAAATTCATAAAGACGAACACAGCCAAAGCTACGCACAAGAGATTGAGTACAACATCTGCGTATAGTAATGGCTGGGCTGAAATCTGATCACTTTTGAGTGACATGTGTTATAGTAAAGAAGTACCCTGGCATAACTTTCAATACTCTGAAACAAAGCAGGAAGGGTCAAGGTCGACATAATAGGCTTTTTCTTCGCAGGATTTTGACCGTTTCACTCCGTTCTTTCGCCATTTCCCCACTATACAGCGCCCTACTAGCATTTTAGGCTAAGTAGGAAACCATCGTGCCAACTGCCTTTAAGATGTTTTGAAAAAAGGGCCATGGAACCTCTTCGAATAAAAAGGTTCTCGAAATAAATAAAAAACACTACTAACGTTGAGAGTAGCGTTGCCTTTTATCAAGTAAGGGCTCAAGATTGACGGCTTCCAAACGACCGCCACATAGATACCGAAGATTTTCCAAATCCGTGTCGGTTAATTCCAGCTCATCACCTTCCAAGTAAATCAACTAAAAAAGAGCTATGTCATAATAGTTCATCATCCGTGTATTATACTACGGAAACATTCTTTTTCGAATATCTCCTCATGTTCAGAGGCGGATCAAATTCACTGTACGATTACCTGAACTTCATGAACCCCATCAACGGCTGCATCTTTCTACCCGGCACTGATTCCTTGTGCCGGGTAGAATGATCGTAGCCGTAGATGAGAGTTGTAGCGCAGAGCAACCACTATTTTAGCGTGGAAAGGGAGCTGTAAACGTGTCATTTTTTTGATTATTTCGATATGATGTCACGTGATGTCATACGTCAACCTTGAGTACGTGATTGGGATCAGATCGTTTTCTTCGCCGCGCACGAAAAATTTTATATTGCAAAAGCGCTGTGGAATGGCGTGGCGGATACTGTAGGGGTGCGTGTATGCAGTCGCGCAAAACATAAGCGGACAAGAAATTGGGAGCGAGACCCATAAAAAGATATGAATGCTCAGAACGACTGACTATTAGAAGTCACCCATTCCTTTCTTGTAGTCGTATGATCATTCGTTGTCCAAGAGAGTTTTTTTCGTTCGCATTCGTCAGTCCGCAGATCTCGTATCGCAATGAATTTAACTACTTATTTCTGAAAGCGACCCAACGAGGCCAGTGAAGGTTAACCATTGGTGCCAACGTATTTGGGGGGGGGGGGAACCACGCGGCGCGCGATGACTCATCTGCTCTTCTGCTCCCTCCTCAGCGAAATAAAAGTAATTTCATGTTTAGGACATGAATATGAACACCGCCGTAGGTTTATATAGAAGGCAAAACAGTTTATTCATTTATCCATTTAATGCACGCACAAATGCGCCTTACGTTACTTGAGTTGTAATAAAACGAAGCGAGCTACAATATTACCTAGCACTAAATTGGGGCAAAATACAATAGGTAAAATAGAAATAAGGTCCCCAGTCAGATCTTAGCCACAAAAAATAAAAAGTTAGTGCAGCACTTCACCAATTGTAAGTGTATGAATTGGGCAACTCGATGATGTTAACTTCAGCGGCGGATGACGCTGGGGAAAACGTCACTCCTAGACGACAACCAAACATGGAATAGGAAACTGAATTTTCGGATGTTAGGTATTCCCTATCCCTAACAATTCAGCTTCCTACCCGCCAACTCTAAGTTGTTCACTAACAGTTTATCGGACAGACACTGCCCCTACAGTGGAGCGCTCACCGGACGGTGGGGCGTTCCCTACGACCACGCTGGCGAGCGTTCCGGTGATTGCGTGTCGATGGGAAGCCGAAAACTTTCAGGAGATTATCATCATTGCCTCTCCGTCTCTTACTCTGCACTCTGCGCTCTAACACACGCCGCCGCACCGTCTACCCACTCTTCCGCTCTGGACTCTTACCGATCGATAATTGCTCTCGATCAGCTGATTCCTGCCGCATTTTCGCAGTATTTTTGCTAGATTCAGCTTGTTAAAGCTGAAATTTTTCGACTTTTGACTTCAATGTTCGAAGGTGAGTATTCTTACTGAAATTCCACATTTTGCATGAATTTAGCATGAAATTCCCCTAGGAAACTTGTTTTCTTTCGATTTTCGCAATTTCTCCAAACTTTTCCTTAATATCCCCATTTCTTTTATGTTATTGACCGAGTTTTCAAAGCAGTGTCTCAGATGTGATCTCGTTATTATCGAGAACCATCTCTGACTCGGTTCTGAAGCTCGAAGTCGCCTTCATGGCCCGCTTTTCCCATGATTTTCTTGAAACTGTGGTCCGTGTACTTTTTTCTTTTCATTTTGGACTCTATCCTCAACTCTTGAAATTTGCCATCTTTGCCAATTTGCCAATTATCGATCGGTAAGAGTCCAGAGCGGAAGAGTGGGTAGACGGTGCGGCGGCGTGTGTTAGAGCGCAGAGTGCAGAGTAAGAGACGCAGAGGCAAGGTTTTTGCGGCCTTCCACCAACAGGCAACTATCGGGCCGCTCGCCAGCGTGGCCTTAGGACCGCCCCACCGTCCGCTGAGAGGTGCACTGTAGGTGCGGGCTCTTGGTTATATGGCCGAACGGACTAAAGACCTCCGACCTATAGTACACTGGTTTGGAAAATATGTAAGATTCTAGAATAAGTTAGTGACATGCCAAATAAAGGGAACAAAAAGAAACAAAAACACGACTGGTTAAACATGGAAGAAAAAAAATCAGCGCGGTGTTTCTATTTTGGGACTGGACTGTGGGTTGTGGGTGAAGCGCAGTGTCGAAGGATTAGAGGACGTAACTCATCACTCAAACTTGGGTAACGCAAAAACTGCGAGGAAACAATTGTAGGTCGCAGGATCTCTGCCTGAGCCTACAAGGGAAGGAATTCTGGCCTAGATGAACCCATCCTTTGTGTAAAAGTGACAATCAACCAATCCGCAGAATCTAAAAAAGAATCTAGTGCAATAGCTACCTATCAGAATGTAGAAACTGAACCCTGAGCAGTTTCCCCACAATAGAATTACAAGACAATTCACCTCACCAACTCTCTCCACCTTCCCATTTGAAGTCCATCTGTTTCCCGCTTTAAATATGACAGGAACCATCTGTGCGCTGTTTCAAACACATTCCCGGCGGATCTTTTTTGCTTTATTCTTATTTGCCTGCTAGTTTCGGGCTTTTACTATGCCGGGAACCATTTATGGGCTGGTCCGAGTAGTATCTATCTAGTATCTAGTAAGGAGCGGAGGAGCAGACGAGTCATGGCTTGCCGCGAGCCGCGTGTTCCCTCCCCCCCAAATACGTCGGCGAGTAATCACTTCTCCCTTAGGAATCCGCAGCAATTTTTTGAGCCGATTATATTACCACAGACTGCACCCAAATACCTCGCTTACCGAGTTGGGCAAGTTTTTTTGTGTTGTACGGTTCGAACCTCGTTGCCTGTTATTTCTCTTGCAGCGTTTTGCAATTTGTCAAATTGTGTTTTGTCAATGTAAAGCCGCGGGCTCGTGACTACAGTTCTTTGGCGTGATCGGCTCTTGCTCTTGATCAATTGATCAATTTACGCGGGAACCCAGCAGCGGACGGGCCCGCACGATTTCGACTCACTCCAGACCCTGGCAGGACTGCCATATCGACCTGCGTGCTTTCAATTCCATCTCTACTGGCGACCCTGGCAGGACGGCCATATCGGCCTGCGCGCTTTCGATTCATCTATACCGGCAACCCTGGTATGACAGAAGAACTAAACGGCAAAATCCGAACATTCTTATTTTCCTCCGGCTACGTCGCGGTTTTCACCCTAGAGCGCGCCATTCCAATGGTGTTGAAATTTCTATGCGCGAAGGTTTGAGTGCTGCTCGAGGGTAATGCGCCGCCATTTGGCGATAACGATACCTATTGGTTGCAAATATCCACTGAACTTTTTTCATGCTTTATACCTAAGTTCTCCGGATGATTGGGTACAATACTCAGGAATCGACTGTCGCTGGCAATGTCATATAGAATGCTTTTCCTTGTACTATTAGATTCAAGGTGTTCGGAACGTCATGGCGATTCCGATCCACATGGCTCATCGTGCCGAAAATCGGTATGATGGGCCATGTATCGGAATCGCCACGACCACACCATCTAAAAAAGAAGAAGATGAAGCAGAGAAAACCGTGCACAATAACTAAGACAATCAAAAGATTCGAGAAAATGGTGCAGGTTATCTATCACCTAAAATGGCACTGATTATCCTCCGTGTCTGGACTGCCATCACGGAGACGGCCCCGCTGGTGCATCTTTCAATACCTACATACGTAGTGTCATCATTACGTAGTGTCGGGCGGTTGAGCCGCGCTGCACTGGTGACGCGACAGCGGCTGCGGTTCGGTGACAGTTGCCGCAGGGGTCACCTGATTTCAGTGGGATTCGGCTGGAATTTTTCAGCTCTACAGGCTTCAAAAATGAAAGTGAGTTGTTTTGAACAACATTAAATTGTACTGGCTGTAATTTACTTAATTTTGATGTCTATTATTATGCTCTTTTCCTCGTATTTTGCCTTTTTTTCAGGCATTTATTCAATTGCCTCGCATTCTTTTTTCCTTTTTGGCTCTTACTTCATGCTGTGTCTTAAAAGTGTTTCTGATTATGATTGAAACACTCTTTGACATCGAAGTTTGCAGTCGAAGTGGACTTCCTTATTTCCGGCCTTTGCTGCTGTGGCATTTCTTCCTGCAGTTGCGTGAGTTTCTATTTTTTATTTTTTGGTAGTCCTTTTTGTGTGACTGCATCTTCATCACTTTATCATTGTAGTGTTCTCTTTTATGATTAGAACACACTTTGACAGAGTTTTGAAGTTCGCAGTCTTTTTGAAATATGTTTTTGTCATGCTACTCTGGTGCGACTGGCCTGTTGCGTAAGGTTTCTTTTTTATTTTGTGCTAACTTTCTTTTGCTTGACTGCTTCTTTATCGCTATGACTTCCTCGTGTTCTTGTTCAAGTTTAGAACACAGCTTGCCATAGCTTTAAAGCTCGCGGTCTTTTTGGAACACGTTTTTTGTTGAAGGTTCGCCGCTGTGGTCGCTTTTCCTCCTGTTGCGTGAGTTTCCTTTTTTATTTTTCTCTTCTTTTTTTTGACTGCTTCTTCATTACTTTGTTATTGTTGTGTTCTTGTTCATGATCAGAACACACTTTGACAGAGTTTTGAAGGCTCGCAGTCTTTTTAAATGCGTGTTCTTTCAAGGAGTGCTGCAATCGTTA
>MU916034.1:3921-16012 GCA_036418165.1 Cooperia oncophora
TATCTCAATAGCGAACCAGCCTGAAGATTAGAGGTATGCACCATCCACTACTCGACGCCAACGCTCAGGCAGCTTGTCGATTCCATCGTCCCAGAAGGACGGGGGCTGGGACCCGAAGAAGGCAATGCCGCACAATCACCACTGTGACATGGTTTTGCACTGGTAATTGTGCGGCATTGTAGCCTGCAAATGCAGGGTGGGTGAGTGATAGCTAGTGTGGTGAACGTCATGCACACGTGATGACGAAATACCAACCTCCATGCAAACGAAATACGGAAGGATCAAAACAGGGGAAAAAACTTATGCAACAACCTAATACATGCACGGTCTGAGGAGGAATCCGGGTCGATCACTTTCAAACTGACCAATTTCTTTGCATCATGGTCAGGAATCGTTTGATTGCGGTTAGACGTTTTAGGAGGACATCGAAGAATGCTGTATCACTAGCAAAAGTTCGGTCATAAAAAGCACACGAACTTGAACCTCACGCACCGCGACCTAGTTTGTTCACCATTTACTAACCTTTCGCTAACAATAACAAAACTGATTTTTATGTCACCTTCAGCTGTAAACCTTCATCATGATGTGGGCTAAGTTGCGACTAGCACAAGCAAAAACGCTAAATGTGTGGCACATTAAAAAAAGTGACTTTCCGGCGTTAAGTGATCCATCATTTTTTTCTATGAAATACGTCAAAAAGGTCAGTGGAAAAGGCTCTGCCACCTCATTCATAGTCTGTGGAACGAATTTTTCGAGCCAAGCCGATCCTTCAGCTCTCGACACTCTTGGCCAGGTCGATGCATCGTAATGAATCTCTCCTCCTTCTCGTTTCCCTTTTCCAGTTCACCATGCGACGTATTTGGGATGTTTATCTAATTCCACACGATTCCATATGGAACTCATGTGCATGGCCTATGCTGTCGATCAACGTTGCGCCTTTTATCCTTCACGTTTAGCTTGGTTGTTTATATCCTCTTCACTGGAACACGATACTAGGGAAAGTGCATTCTTGTTGGATGTGTTTTCAACAACAAACAAAACATCGACATACACTTAAAAATGTTCTGCAGTGTAACAAGCAGAAATCTGAGGAGAAACATGTCAAAGCATTTCACGACGGTCTTTCACCCTTCAAATGAGCGTCTAATCGCCAAGTGGCTGGCTACTCCACTCTCACACCATGTCACATCTCATTTCCCTTGGATAAGTCAACGCCTTCCTCTAACGCACGGACTCTGCTTTGTTCTTTGATTTCGCCATTGTCTCTTTCTATTCAGCAGGTACACAGAGCAAAAATAGTACATAAACTCTCGGAAAATCTATTAACGGACACTTTAGGTAAGCGCTCTATGTAGTTACAAACCTTTCTATGAAATGAGAAAGTACATCCTTTGAAAAATGATTTCTCTTTGTACCTATTCTAGTGCGGAAAGAACGTAGTCCTTATCTTTGATTGATCCATTTTGGGGGATGCGGCACGCCGTTACTACTTCCATTCATCCGCGCGTTACTGAATGCGATGTGGCCCACGTGGGACTTGAGAGCCAACCATTCACAGGATTCGCGTACAGTTTACGTCGTCGGTTAGTAGAGACTTTGGTTATCCTGAGCAGGAGGAGAACGGATTCGATCCTGGACTGCAGCACGTGGTAAGCGTGCCAATTGCTACCTGCAACACCTTCCTTCCTATCTCCGACATTGCGTCACGGAAAGTGATTAGTTCTACTGGTCTGGCGGAAATTCCAGCGATGTAGGGGAGCGAAAGCAATGGCATAGTTTTACCTAACGGCTATCGGAAAAACGGTTGGTTCAGTAGCCTTTCTTGGACCTTTGCGGACGCTTCGACGACTTCCCATTCTCTGGTTATTACTTTTTATGAATTGACCCGTCTGAAGGTCACTATTTACTGATTGACGAGAGCCATTTTCTTGGGATGCAGCCAGCAGTTCTGGCTTCCAGTTAGAAATTGCAGGGCTTAATGCGATGTGGCACACTATACTCCTCTTCCATTACTGGATGTCGGGGCGGGGTCAGTGCGGCCTGCGTTTTCCGCGGTTCCAAAGTTTTTCTGCACCAGTTGTTGAAGCGATCAAATGACATAACAGCATTATATCTTTCGTACTACTCGTTTTCTACCACTTTTGCTTCGCATTACGCGCTTGCAAAGAAAAGGTGAGAAACGCGCTTCAAACTAGTGTGCGCACTCCTTATCTGGCCGATAACGCCCGCAGTCCGTATGATGAGGAGTGTATTGCTGGCTTTGCGGGGCCAGCCATTGTAAGCCCATGGATCCGCCTCCAATTTATCTTTTCCAGGAGGTAGGCTTGGGTTTCCTGCTGTAGGAGTCGAACAGGTCGAACTCTTGGACCCCGCACGTGGGTAGGCTGCACATGCTGTGCTTTGAAACTGGAGGGGATGACTGTGATCACCAAAGATTCTGGCTAGTGACGCAGCCAGCCTATGTGTCTAAGATCAGCTTTTTGTCTATGGCCGTGGACCTGATTGCTTTGGTGTTGGCGCGTATTTATATATATGGTCGCAGTGATGTCGGGGCTGGTAGCTCGTGTAGAGAAGTCGGGCGGTTCGGGAGAGCTGGGCTGGAATAAGCCTGCTCTTTATCAAGCTCTCCTTAACCTGCTCCTTGGACTGATTGCGTTTTCTACCAATAGTGGTCGATTCGAGAAGGAATCAAGCAGTGGTAGAAAGCACTGCGGTTAGGCTCATTCCATGCCTCCTGACACCGCCCCAACTGGTTGCGACGATATCAACCGTGAATTTTAGAAAGATTAGGTCATCTCATATGCTCTGCTTTTCTCATGGCTTCGCATCACATCATAATTTATGACTTGTTTTTCGAATACAGACATTTTTGGAAACTTTGTTGGAACATACTGGAATACTGGAATCGAGAGCTGGGGCGGAAATCAATCATGCAGCTGTGTAATGCATTTAAAAAGAAAGTAATCATTGAGAAGAAGTTTTTTCCAGCCTAACAAGGTTTTTTCTCTCTTGAAAGCATGGCACTAACGTCGGGAAATGAGACTCTCAGTAAGATGTTTTCTTCGATGAGGTTTCCATGGAATTCTTAGATTCGCAGTAGGGCATGCGTTTATGGGGCGAATCGGATTATCGCAATGCGTAATGCGCTTAACATCCATTGGCAACGAGACACTACTCATCCAACCACTGGCTGTATTGCCTTCATTGAGTGCTTCCTTTGCTGAAAACGAATTCCGTGATATGACCCTTGAATTCGGGCCTCTTCTAGACGATAAAAATCGACTTTGTCATCTCTTTTTGAACAGTACTCCAATCGGAGGCTTTCAGAATTCGGCTGAGTTTTTCATTACCAGATAAGTCTAGTTTGTTCTGACCCACAGTCATTGCTCCAGCAACAGTTAAAGCCATTGAGAGTTCATACCTTCCTTAGGTATTACCAGGCTATTCCGGCAGATGTAAATGAGCCTTTTTCTATGACAGAGCTTTTACATGAGATATGGTTGTACGAATTAGTCGTTCTATTATGTCTCGTAAAACGGGCCCATTTTACTAGGGTGTTTGTTTCCAGACTGTGGAGACTGCCTTCATAGGAGTTGTTAGTGATGCCTCTATGCTTACACGCTTTGCAGGTATAGCTGAAGTAAGAGACACATCGGGCGTATTGTGCTGCTCCCGGCCGGCTCATTTCTTATTCTGAATGCTGTTTACAGAAACAATTTTTGAAATCTCCACAAAAATATATTTCAAAAGACATCAAATGCCTTAGAATATTTCTCATATTATCTTATCTTGCGATATATTCGCGCTGGTAGCAAAAACCCTTTGCAAGTCAGCCGTCCCGGAATAAAAAGTTCATTTTTATGGGATGGAGGATACCCCCCTAGATAGAATATCTATCGTTTGGACTTCTAAGGACTTTCACTGATAGTACTGCGTAGCGTTCCTTAACCAAAAGAGTACTACCTCCCAGAGGCTCCGACCACCTAGAAAACGCTGCACTCTAATACTCTCAATCTCCCTTATAGATTTATACAAAAGGGCCAGAGCGGTCGTACAGACGATGTCAGAGGGCATACTGTTCAGTTTCCGAGTACGGTGAGGCGAACGCTGTGATGGCAGCGAGAGTGGGGACGGAAGAAAGGTAGCGACTAGGGCATGTCGTACGTTGGGAATCCCCAGCGAGGGAGAGGGGTCATAATCAATCGCTAGAGGAAAAGGTCGTATTCGCTTGACACTGATTATTTTGATTGATGATCTTCCTTGGTTTCCCTTGTTTTAGGGGCGCTAAACCCCCACCACCCCCCGTTGATGGCGGTTTTTCAGGAGAAAAAGTGGGAACTTTCCAGGAAGAAAAACTTCCAGAAAAAAAGAGCTGCGGAACCTGAAAGATGCCTACGGCGCTATAATAGGAAGGAGAACTGGTGCCAGTAGGAGGATTTTTAAAGGAGAGTGGAGGTGATACGCAAAAACTTCATTCAACGGCAGGACATCCCTGGCGGCGTCATTAGCACAATATTGGTCAGGCAGACACGGAAATGCTGCCGTGCACGGTCGCAAGGTCGCAACTATGTACGTAAGAAAATTGCCCTCTTTCTGCCCTCCGATTGGCAAACTGTCCCACTCTTCACAACCCTTGCGCCCAAAAAAAGGTAAGCAGCTTCATTGCGGCAATCCCGGAATCAGCTATTATCACTTTTTTCCTCCTGCAACCTTCAAATGTCATATGGTGTTCCTCCCCTACATTCTATATAGTACCTAATGAGCTTTTGATGAAGCTGCTCATCGATGTCACCAATTTCACCAATCTATTGATAAATTAATAATGATGTACTACTTACACGATTAATAAATACATATTAACTCAGCAATACTAATTAACAACTGTCCATCTTTCTGCAAAAAGACTTTTTTGGAACTAGCAATATGAGCTCTAAACTGGGGTAGACAACTTGTACTGCGTCAAATATTATAGTTAATATTATATTATAATATATGATGTTCTAATTACACGATTAATTAATACATACATATTAACTTAGCGATACTAGTTAACAACTGTCAATCTTTGTGCAAACGGAACTAGCAATATGAGCTCCAAACCGGGGTAGACAACTTGTACAGCGGTCTCAGACAATTTTCGCTCTTTTGCTTTTTCGCAAATACGGTAGCGGATCTTGATCTTCAATGTCTATGCCTTGCAACCTCGCTGTGCAGCATGAGATCTGCTTGAAAATTGATACAGTCACATTTTGTGAAGGACAGCTGAGACTCTTTACACAGACCTTATGGGATATTTTCCTGCTTTCTATGGCTTGAGGCTCATTTCAATGCATGATCGCCCAACGGGCTTCCACAGAAGGTGTACGAACTTAAATGCATAACAGGTCTCGTCTAAAATGCTAGCAGGGCGCTATATAGTGGGGAAAATGCGAAAAACGAAGTGAAACGGTCAAAAACCTGCGGAAAAAACCTTTCTTTCCTTAACGACTTAAAAAACAGTTTCGGACGAGGACCTTACCAATACACGACTGGGTTAAGGGCATGCCGGCTGCACGTATCTACCCATATATCTATGCAGCACCGCGGCCGCTTCATATCAGTCCCTTTGTTTCATATTTTACTTGGCAAATGAAACGATACGAAGGTCAGGCACGGCCATTCACTTCAGAGGGACAGCGCGGGCGTGCAATGTGCGTCCGGGTCGGCGTTCTGCGGCTTGATAGGGCTTTATAAGGATACCTTCTTTGAAAAGGCGCTACGCAGCGCCTGCTTAGGGGCGCAGAATTCCGTCCTTTAAGAACAGTTTTCTAGCTTCTTCGCATATTCCATCTTGTCTCTGAAGTGCTTATTATACAAAAGATTGCTCAGATAGATAAGAACAAACAAAGAATGTGCTAAAGGATTTCGATGGCAGCGTTTGAGACGAGAACGGGCTGCGCATCCTACTGGCCCCCCTATACAAAGCCCTCATGCTCCGGAAATCCGGGAGTAATCTCCATCAGGTACCTACTGGAAGAGTATGGCAACATAGCAAACAGTAAGGAGGCGGAGAGTTCTTCTGCACAGCCTTTAGAAGACACTAGTAATACTATATTTCACGATAGAGCGTAGACCCGTTACATAATGCCGTAAACTCACAGATTCCCTTAAGATTGCCTGCGTGAATCATTCACGAGAAAGGCATTCTGCCCGATGCGATCACAGGACTGTCTTCGTTGCGCGCCCCTATCCTTCCTTTGCAATTACGTGATGACCGTCTTCTGCTTCGTTTGATCTGCCTTTCAGTTAGGCTGTTCCTTAGCAACTGAACCTCTACTTTCTACTTACGAAGCTTGTTCTTTTGAATTGCATTATTCTTGTCACGGTTTCCCACGCTCGTATTGGCGTCTTTTGCTAATCACTTGTTGCTATCTTGTGCTACAACTTGCAATGATCAAACTAATGAATTTCAATTAATCAAGGATCACTACTTTGCGAGTAGACCCTTTCTTCAAACCTACTACTAGGATGACCTTATAGTTCGGTCACTAGGAGTACCCAGCTTCCCATTCCTTCCACGAACTCCAACTCGCCGCCTATTGGCTCACTCTTGTTCTTGTATTTTCTTTTCTCTTCATTCTCACTGTGTTATTATCACTGCCCACAAATTCAATTGTGTTGGTTTGTGGCACACCTCGAGTGAACCAAGCAAGATAACAAAAACATATGAGAGCCGACACTGCAGGATGGTCCATGGATTCTGCTGCGCCACTGGAATCACAAAAAACTCTTTGCCAATGTCGTTTCGTTTCTGCGAGGGACAGACCGAACCAGAGGCGTTCGCATCACTGGGATTTTGTTCGAGTTCCGTACAATCCCTTCCCCCCCCCCCCCAAAAAAAAAAAACAAATCTGCTTGGCACGACACCTCCCTACTTCGTGCCTTACTCCTCTGATGACCTGTCGAGTACGGCAGCAATATTGCCACATGTGAAATGGGGTAAGACCGTGCAGGCGAAGGGCGACCCCCTCATCCTCATCCAGTCTAAAGTAATCCCTAATTTCCCAAGGTTTCCCGAAATTTTCCAAAAAATTCCCAAACACTTTTTCCAAAAAATTTTACCGTCGAGGCAGGGAGGAGGAGAGAGGGGCGGGGCGGGGGCGAAGCCAACAAACAGGGTAAAAATTTTCCCACGCCCACCAAATCCTCTCAGAGGGCCTTAGAAAGGAAATGACGACCCCCTTTCTCACAACGAGCAAGTAACGATCCTTCTTTTGACAGCGTTTGAAGACAGCCCCGCGACTCAAGTAGTACATGGTGCGTCCTTCCTTGCTGCCCAAAATCGTTGTCACCCCCCAGCTAGAGACTATCTCATTCTTTCGCCGACTCACTAAGTCGAGCCAAGATCGAGCCTACAGGCGCTGCAAAGCTTTCTAGTTCTAACGCCCCGACCAGGTGACCGCCCACTGCTAGATCCTCTCTGGCGAGGGTTGTGCTCAGTTGTTCTTTGTTGGGGCGGCGGGCGTTAATCGGAATCGGCATGCACTATCGCGCACCACGCTCGTGCCACTCATAAGTAATTCTGCTCTTTCTTTTTTTCATTTTTATTCATTTATGGAGACCACATCGATAGTATCCACTGCGAGCGATGCAAGTTTCGTTGGTGCAAAAGCTCGACATGCACTAAAAGATGCACGCTACCGTAACCCCAAATTCGGACGCCGAGTTTTTGAAATTTCTTTTTTCAAGTGTTTTTCGTCCGTGTTTTTGTTGTTTTTCGTATTATTTTCTTTGCATTGGATGATATCCACTACTGGGAGATGCGATAAAGCGATTTGTGAGCCAGGGGTTGCACAGAGACCGCAGGGCGGTGTGACTGTCAGGGAGCGATTTTGTTTATGGTGTTCTTGAGGACTCTTCTTGCTTTTTTTTCTTCTTTGGGGAATTACTTCAGCTACTGTTTCATAATTGAACAGCAACTATCCATGACACTTTTATCGCGGGAGCTGTCTTTGAACAAGAAAAACCAGCTATCAAAAAATTTGCTTCTCAGACCAAATGTGACCCCCCCCCCGTTGGGGAATCCCCAACCATGATGCACCCTGCGGCCGGCTCAGCAGTAGCTTTTTTACTTCCGTGAAATTTAACTGTAAGGGACGCATCGAAGGGATAAAACTGCCGGCGCTGGACAACGCCTTTCTGAAATTTTCACATATTCCCAGGAACGACATGGTTTTGGATGATGTTCACCCTATACAAGAACTTGTGGGGCGGATCTGTACAAAGCAGCGTTTTTAGCTCTCATATTATTGTCTTAACATTTTTTTCGGTCCGCAGAGACTACATTGTTGCCCTGGTAGTAGCCGATCCGAGAGCTGGGCTACGCGCTGAATGGATCCCTGAGGAAGCCGCGCCGTTCGCCATTATAACTCCTCTGCCGTAAAAGGTCTAGCACAAAGCGGCAGATCTTACAAGAACGAGAGGTCTAACAGACGTGGAAGAAGTGCGATTACACAGGTCGTGTGAATGAGGTAGACGGTGCCTCTGAACGCAGCGAAAAATGTGCCTCGTTGATTCGCTAGTTTCTAATTTCAGATTCTCTTGGTTTTCATTAAACAAATCATAATATAATAATATGATGCGACAGTTCAAAAGTTCTGATGCAACGGGCCTGAGACCCATTGATTTTAATGAGTTTTCTGTTATTTCCGCTATATGGGAACTTGTCATTGCCTTCCCAGAATCGTGCATCGTTTAGAAAACAATCTGTTGGGCACGGTTAGGTGGAGTCAATAATTCTCAGTTTGCTTCTTAAACCTATTTTTGTTCGGTTGTTTTCGAAATGTCACTCAAATTGCACTGTGATTGCGGAAGGGGTTAAACAATATGTTTCCCATTTGCGTCAAAAAAACATGCTAAATCGGGCACCGGTGACGCAAATATTCCGCGTTATGTACCTTTGGCTCCCCCCAACGCAAAGAAGGAGAAGAATTGAGTTTTCATAAGTTGCTGAAAACAGCTAGCATAGCTCGGGAGGTGAACCTTGAAAGGCTTCAGGACATCGGCCCTTATGGCGTTCACAAACATCTGCATGGAAATTGTTTTGATGAGCTTCTGTAGACTATGGCTTGCACTATCGACTCACTTATGCCTAAGACAGCATCAGTCATGAATGGAGTGAAAGCTTGTTGGGAGCGAATCCGCTACGGGGATGCGGCACCTTGCGAATTCTCTCAACATGGCGGCAATTTTGCAAACTTGTAAATGCGCATGAATACGAGTATGAGCTAGGGGAATGAGGGCTCGCTTGAGCTTACCAGGAAAGGTGAACAGGTCAGTCCGTCCATTTCCTATGAGGTGCACACCGTTGTACGCCCTTGGTACGATAAAATCAAAGCTATCTCTGGTTAGGTATGATAAAATCAAGCTCATCGATCTTGGAATTGCGCTAGAAACGATACCTTGAAAGAAGTTATGGAGGTTTTTCCTTTCACTTTTCTCTCGAAAGCGCGCTGGCTCCCAAGCGGCCGGGGCCTGTAGCGTACGACATAACCACTTTCCGCACAAAAACCGGGTGTGATAGCCCGTAGTTCAACAAAGTCAATAAACCCGCAGTACGCGCCACGCTAGCGAAATCGTGAGATATCCACTCAGTCTCCAAAATAATTAGGGGTTAGGTTACGTCATGACTGAATATTGGCAGTAGGTCTACCCATCTATGCGCATTTCTGCGGTGTTTGAGCCTGAATTAACTCGTTGGCCATGCATTTTCACAAAGAACGGTATCTGGCTCACGTGTTGGCATCATCTTTATCACTTTCCTGACAGTAATGGAGGGGTAGATTAGACTTAATAAGAATAGTCATTGGTGATTGGTGAGCTCCAGTGTGTTCACACACTACTCATAGAATACCCCTCGTTTTCACGGTTGGGTGGAGGTCTTACATTAGGCCAGAAATGTATCTGTAGCGTGACTTGACCGCTGAACATGAATATCCCACTCATTGAGTACAAAAACCTTTGTAACATATGTTTACGAGAGGGACAAGCACAAGCACTCTCTTGAGGCCATGAAGGGTCTACACTGGTGAAAAGCTGATCGCAGGTCCTACAGGCGAGAACAGGGAGCAGGGATGTTCGAAGGTTTGTTGACCATGTTCCTAGAAAAGGCAAAAGAGCGTGAAGACATGGGAACTGATTCCGTGACTTCATCCTCATCAAACCCGACCAATACCAGTTGCGCTCCACTGCCACGTTTGATTATCCTCTCGTCACTTATTTGAGGACGCTTCTACAACTTCATGAGATAGAATGTGAACAACAAGGCGAGGGAGAAAACCCTCCATGATTGTGTTCAGAGAGTCGTTCAGCAATTCCAAGAAAATTCTGAGCTCAGCGTCACAAGACGTGTACGCGCTGGACATCATATTACAAGTGGCGGGACTGAAGGATTGACCTTTAGTATAATTTTGGAAGGCAAACGTTTTCTGCCATATTATTTTATTTGAACAGAAAATACTTGCCTATTACCTGAACAGGATTAACCGGCAATGTGAGCAGTTATATAACAAGGAATGGTCTTTGTATCAGTACCATTTTCCATTTGACGGCTTACCTCTTCACTACATTTATCGAACAAGGAATGAATATGTCCGCTACCAATTGGGCAGTAGACCATCCAAGCTCCACATCCTCAAAACATCTTCATCTCTACCACTGACACGCCAGCATCTGCACCTGCTCGAATGCTAAAGTATGTGAAGCTGCACAGGACATGTCCCTATTCAAATTATTGGACAACCCTTCTAGCGGCGCTAATGCTTAAAGCGAGCAGCCTACAATTTTGATGACGTAAACGAGGTTGGTACACATGAACGCCAGCTGAGAGCTGGATCATGGAGTGTCGTGAAACACTGTATGCAGGAGCATGCTATCCTCGCGTCATATCACTACAAAGAGCAGTTGATGCAGATCTCTGACACGAATCGTCGATGAGAGAAAAAGAATTGCGCAGACTCTGCTTCTAGCCACGGCACACTGCCCCAGCCTACACAGTCCAAAAAAAAAAAGGTCCAGTTGAACGTCAAGCTGGGTGGTTTACTGTTAGTACCGGTGAGCCCGGTGTTACTCCTTCTGACAACTGGTTGTCTTCCATATTTACCCAGTATTTGGACGAGAAAAGCTTCACGAACCGAGTCAAACAGGTCGAAGTCGCGATCGTCCAACTTTGCGTAGCGCCGGCCTGCACTTTGAGGCAGTGGCATCCATGAAGTGCTCAAAAACTAGTTTGAGGCAGTGGCATCCATGAAGTGCTCAAAAACTAGCAAGAATCCCGCAGTGACAACACCATATATTTTTGATGTCATACGTTCCTCTACAAAAAAAGCTTAAATTGGAAACATATGGCAGAGCTTTCTTACTAACCTAATAAAGTGGATTGAATGTGACTGCGGTTCTGAACAAAATTTTAGTGCGCGAGACATGCCGGTCCGATATTGAGGGATGTCTAGCGCTTTCAATGCATTCCTTGCGCAGAATAATTATGCAAAGACAGGTAAAAGTAGCACCAATTCGTTCTCCACCGATTGTCGTCGCTTGCCCCGCTTCGACAGTTGGTGGAAATTTGGCTGGTTTCGCTAAACCAAGGCCGTATACCTTCCCCCCCCACCCCAGTCCAATACACATACATATCATCCGAATTTACTCAACTTCTTTTCTGCTAGCAATGTGGTATAGTGTCAAGAAGGCAAAAGCACTGAATTCAAAATTGCCACCTTCTAGTGTTAGTACGGACCAACTGAGAGCTCTCAAGGGTGTCAGATGCATTGCGGCCCTCGGAATTACCGGTAGTGCTGACCAGGAAAAGTCAACAGGTCAGCCTGGCCATTTCCAATGAGCTGCACACCGTTGTACGCGTCTTGGAACTCAAATCTACCTTCAGAATTTGCGGAACGATTCTCTGAACGGAGTTATGGAGGGTTTTATCCCCGCATGGTCGTTTCACATGCTATCGCGAGGAAACGTGGAAGCGTCTTTACATTTATGTATGGAGTCATGCTGAAAGGTTGTAATAGAGCGCAACGGGTAAGGAGCTCGTTTCTTAGCCAAGACG
>MU916035.1:0-12912 GCA_036418165.1 Cooperia oncophora
TCTCGAGTTGCTCGATGTAACCGCCAGCGCTCACCTTCAGTCCGGGGTCCACGAAGAAAATATTGGTCTTTCCATTCCAGGTACGTCCGGTCCATACCATCAACCCGCGCCTTGGCGACTGCGGTGAAGATGATGTCCTAGACCGTGGCGGAGCTGCTCGATGTTGGAGGTCTCCCAGATCGAGAGTACTGGTCTCCAGGTAGCTGTCCATGGGTGACTCCACACTAGAGTTTGAAGGTGACATGAATTCCAAAGGTCTTCTCCAGTCAGGCTGCGACTGGAGATGACTTCATATTTTGGTGTACATGAAGGTGATGGGCGAGAGCCAGCTCCTGCTTATCGAGGAACATCTTGGGTATCTTCCGCCCTACTCGTATCCACGTCCTCTGTCTGGGCAGCGAAAACTTTGCTGATATGTGACTCGGTCGAAGTGTCAGTGTCTTTTTTTGCCCCCCTCCCCTGTATAGTACCAATTTGGATAATGCGCGCTGTTGCGCGCACACCTTATGGAAATCTACGCGGAGATTACCATCTTCGACGCCACAGCATCACCTTGAGGAATTTTCTCATTTTTACCACTTCAGGCGCACAATAAGGTCCCGCTCGACCGATCACATAGATGTGACGCATATAAGAGCGGATAAAGTAGTTGATATTGGTTCTGTTCACATCACGATAGCTAAAGGAAAGAATTGCCTGGCAGTATAGTGCTGAGAAGTAGTAATGAAGGCAGTGAAGATGGCTTTCTATCTATTCTATCAATTGATATCATTAACTCTTACCCGCAGTCAATGTCCCCATAACGAAACCTCTATAATTTCGTAAACCAAAAGCTCTGTCACGTTGAACAACGACGGCGACGGCAACTTCTATTATCTGCCTCTATCAGTGGTCAATTCATGTTACCGTTCATCGATGCCCCATCCCACCCTCTGAATCACTTGCTGGAACCAACGCCTTGCTGATGCTGTGACCAGCACTATGAAACCTCTTGGAATCAGCGTTCATGGGATAGATATGATTGGGACCATTCACGAGGGTGATACGAGTGTTTTCGGGTTGGCCTTTTTTTTGCACTGTGTGCCTCAGAAAAGGCCACTCTGCAACGAAACTCAGCCACATCGTGTTACCAGGCGACCAGGCCACGTCATGCTGTTCTGGAAAGAGAATAGAGTGAGAGGGTGGAAATTGACCCCCGCTACCTACCTTGAGGGGAGCCGTTACAACTGATTGACAGAGCTGCGACGAAAGCGCATTGAAAACGACGTCTCACATGTGGCACTGAGGTAAAGACCTGAGTGATGCTAAAGATGCTCTAGGCAAGAACAGTTATCTTGTCCATGTGCGTCACTGCAACAGGAATACGATATTACCCACTTCCCTACCGTTCATCATGCATTCGACTGGCCATCTTTACATTGAGCTATAGACTGCCCATGTGATTCAGAAACTTGTCCTTACTTATCAGTCTACCGCACAGCGCTGCTCATGAGCAAATACCGATGAACCCTGTATGAACTACTGTTTCACAAAGTACGGTAGCCCCACAGTACGGATTACAACGCCCAGGCCGGAAGATGACACTACCACTTTGACGTTCACCATTCTCAGTGCTGAAAACCGCGGTTCGTTTACGTAGTTATTCGTGCATTGAATTACATGTTTAAGCGCTGTGTTGAATCTATTTTTGTGTGATTTTGGAGTGATCAGAGCACTTCTCACTTGCGGAGGAGATGGGTGATCGATTGCCTGGGCAGGGTTAAACCTCTAGATCACGCGCAGCTCCGAATGAAACATACTGAGAAGGATGACATGTTATCGTTGCTGCTCGAAAATAATGATACTTTGTCGATCAATCTAGTTACTGACGTACTCTTTTTCACAATGACCTTTTCTGCTAATGCCAATGCACCACAAAAGAGATATCAGAAGCTGCTGAAAACACAGCGAAAGCAAGTTTCAAAGGGTAAAAGCTGAATGGGTTTCATTGTTTCTTGGACTTACTAAAAAGTCTGCAGTGGCGGAGAAATCAACGACCTCGCTGAACTCAGGCACCGAATCACGGTCGCGTGGCAGAATCTCTCGATGGCGCTCGTCCAGAAGGCTGTGGCGGAGTATCGTGATAGTGTACAATGTGTGTTCAATATTATGGTGGAAGTGTCCGGTCAGTATTTGATAAAGCGTAATTTATTTAGCCTTGGAAGTCGAGAAAGAATAGTGCTTCTCAGCCACCACACCCCCTACCCAGTATGCCAATTATTAAGGTTCGCACAATTATGCTGTCAGTACAAGCAGTTCTAAAGAGTTAGCCAAATTGGTTTTCTATAAAGGCGTCAAAAATGTAGATTTCTGAGAAGCCTGTCTGGTTTATGAAAATTGTTTAATTCGTCAAATAATATAGCTAGCTTTTCTTCGCGTCTGCCAGGCAACAGGTGATGAAATTTTATACGGGCTTGACTCTCCGCTGTTTGCCGGATTTTAGGGGAAAGACAGGTGCAACATAACTGCTATAGCTTCATACAGAGTTAACCTGAATTTGCGTGCAGTCATTGCTACGCTTGGGCACCTGGTAGTTTAGAGAGGACTCGCATGCACATGTTTCAATGGTGCGTGGTATTGGGTTGGCACATAAGTAATGGCGTTTTTTTCAATTGAAAATTTTGTTCCAAAAGTGAAATGTTTTGCAAGCAAGCTTGATATCATCTGATAGGAAACTTCTCGTAGTATAAGAATATCAAAACAGCTTCGGTTGAGGGAATAATTTTTGTGAATTTTTCAGTCGTTGAAGTTGAAAGTGAAGTCGGCGAAAATTAGCACCTTCGACAACTGCCTCTATTTACGTCTACTCGAAGTGAAATCGCTTAAGCTGCTCCATACATTTGGAAAAGGTTGAGCTAGAAGTCTCAGCAAGGGAATCTCAATAGGACGCTTTGGAACTAATTTCAAGAATTTCAAAGTTGGCAACCTTCACCTCGCCGATATTGGGCAGGCTCACGTCTGTTCCACCTGAAATTTTATGCTAATAGTTGAATGTTTCGCTGATATGTTTTGCATGTTCTGATAGCAAATTTCGTGCTCTATAATACTGCAATGGAAATCTGTTCTCCAAAGCTGTTTACTTTCTGTTAATCACAGGTCATCATTGAATTACAGGTTATCATGAACGTGAGGTCGATGAGAATTAGCGTTCCCGACTTCCTCTCTCTACACGGAAGCTTCAAAGCTCCTAGAGCAGCTCAATAGAATCGCCATGGTTTGAGTAAGGCATAGAGTAACAGATTAGTATTAGGACGGCTCACAATTGATTCTGGAAAAAGCACAACCGACAACGTTGACCTTGCAGACATCCGGTCGACCCATACCTCACGATTTTTTTTATTTGTTTTTCCTTAGTTAAATTACAACACACAGTCGTTACAACACTATAAAATGTAGATATTCACAATAAACTGGTCAAAGATATATTTCCCAGTGTTTCTTACAACCTCCTCCCACTGATCAGCCAGCTGTTCAATGCCTTCTCGGTAAAAATTCATACATTCCATATTGCTAACCTGAAAAAACAATGGAAATGAAACGAATTTTCAAATATGAACTGCACAGCACTTTTACTAAGAGCAGTTGAATTTTGCTAGCAGTGACATACAAAACAACATTTAACGGACATTCAACTATCCTATCATATATATACAGCAGTGTGTGTGTGTGTGTGTGTGTGTGTGTGTGTGTGTGTGTGTGTGTGTGTCACGAAATTCATAGCGAGCGTCGCAGAAAAGATAGGATGACAGTTCCAAGAAGTGATATACATGGCAGGACGGGAACACTTTTGGTGGGTGTCAGGAGGTGATAACACTTGATAAGATACGATAAGGGGCCGTAGAAGGGGAGGGTGACTGAATTCGTAGCGCAAGTTGCAGCAGGTGTGGGACCGTGATTTCAAGGAGTGATATACATGGCAGGACGGGAACACTTTTGATGGGTGACAGGAGGTGATGACACTTGATAAGATTCGATAAGGGGCCGTAGAAGGGGAGGGTGACTGAATTCGTAGCGCAATTTGCAGCAGCTGCAGGACCGTGATTTCAAGAAGTGATATACATGGCAGGACGGGAACACTTTTGGTGCGTGACAGGAGGTGATAACACACTTGATAAGATTCGATAAGGGGCTTTAAAAGGGGAGGGTGACCGAATTCGTGGCAAGTTGCAGCAACGGCGGGACCATGATTTCAAGTACTGATATGCCGTAGGGTGGGGCTGGCAGAAGCTGATAACAGTTGATAAGATCCGATAAGGGGCCTCGGAAGAGGAGGGTCATCAGATTCGTAACGCAGGTTACAGCAACACTGGGACCTCTGATCCGAGAGGCGATACAGGGTGATATGATAGTGATACGGGACGGGAGTGTTATTAGCGGGTACGGAAGTGGTAGGAGCTAAAATTGACAAGGTAGCATGGGAAAATCCGCTTCACCGCTCACAACAACAATGCGATCGATATGACTCAAGTGTAACGATCTCAGTGATTCCAACAGAACTCATTCTCACTGCTTATTAGTAACGACATCGTGTACGACCGCTAAGCCAGCTCTATTCCAAATGCATGTGGTTTGTTTACAGAGATGTTATGAACAGCAGCAACTGACTTTATCACTCTTACCACAATTATCTTGAGGGCCATTTAAAGGGTTCCACTGCTGAATGCGGTAGTGCATTCCAAAGCAAGACGCTTTAGGAAGACAGATTGCATAAATTATAGGCTGCTTCAGTGGCTGTCCAAACAGGCTGCACTATTTCCGTGTAGGTTATGAACGTACCAGTCGGATCGCTGGCCTAATGCGGCTTTCTCCTTCGTTGATGCGGGGGGGGGGGGGGGCGCTGCTGCTGCTTCTGCGCCTTGACGGAACAAGCGCTGCTTTTCAGTTCTTGGCTGATGCAGAAGATTCCTTTGAACAGTGTGGTTGGTCAACGATCCTTAACTTAGCACGCGGCAAATCCGCATGGCCCGGCGAAGCCGGGCCATGTCACAGAAGGAGACAGCCGGGCGATCCCGAACTATTAGCATAAAATTCGTGGAAATCGGGAGCGCTAATTTTCATCGACCTCACGTTCCGTAATGATAACCTGAAATTAACAGGAAGTAAACAGCTCTGGAGAACAGATTTTCACTGCAGTTTTATAGAGCACGAAATTATCAAAACATGCAAAACATATTAGCGAATCAACATTTGCACTACTAAAATTTCAAGTGAAACAGACGTGAGCCAGCCAATATCGCAGTGAAGGTCGCGCCACTTTGAACAATTCTTTTTCAAAGCGTGCCTACTGGTTTCCCTTGCTGAGCCCTCTAGCTCAACCTTTTCCAAATGTATGGAGCACCTTAAAGGCAGTTGGCACGATGGTTTCCTACTTAGCCCAAAATGCTAGTAGAGCGCTGTATACTGGGGAAATGGCAAGAGAACGGAATGAAACGGCCAAAATCTTGCCGAAGAAAAGCTCCGTCTCAGTGACTTGAAATTTCGATTATCGGACGAGGCGATTCCGTAGGCATCCTGCCAATCATCCGGGCTACCGGAGATACGGCTGCATATGTGTACCCATGTATGCATGCAGCATCACGGCCGCTTCATACTTCGCTTCGCTTCATAATTTGCTTAGCAAATGAATGAATACGAGCGTCAGGGACGGTCGTCCACTTGTGGGCAGGCGGGCGTGGCGAGCGTTTGGGACGTAAAGTCGTGGCTTGATAGGGCCTATAAGGGCACCTTCCCTCAAGGAATACTGCTATGCAAGCGCCTGGCCCGGGTTTCGCCGGAATTCAAATTATCATGCAGAGTTATTGATTCTAGTCGCCTTGGGGGAGCGGGCTGTCTCGCCGCAACTGGCTTTTGATGCGGATTTTAGTAACTTCGATAGATGAAAATAGAGGGCAGTCTCTCCGATCACGGTAGTAATTTTCGGCGCACTTCACTTTTAACCTTCAAACGAGCTGAAATTCACAAAATTATTCCCTCACCCTGAAGCTGTTTCGATATTCTTATACTACGAGAAGTTTCCTATCAGATGATATCAAGCTTGCTTGCAAAACAATTCACTTTTGAAACAAAATTTTCAATTGAAAAAAAACGCCATTACCTATGTGCCAACCCAATAGAAGCACCTTAGGCGAATCGTTTTGTAATAAAAAACGAAAAAAATGAATATGAACGTGTTCACGGAGTCACGCAAGTGTGAGATTTGATCTGGCTTCGAAATTTTGAACATGCATGGAGTGCAGTTTATTTACATGGATACGTTACCCTATTCAGAGCGTGACCTTGCGATTCCGATCAGATTCGGTCTGCTACCGCTCCAGGGTTCCTGATAACTGAACAAACTCCACTAAAAGGCAAACAACAGGATGGACCTATGATTATCGCTGAAAATATTCAGCCGCCACTGCCTCACTTTTTAAACCTTGGTCACAGTCCTTAGAATAAGCATGGAAAACCTTACGTTTTTCTCGTCAGTGATATTTCATACAAGTTGTCTCATGACGGACCATTTAGACCACACCACACGCGATCTTCGTCCTGAAAATGAGGTTGCACTTCTGGATGCTACTCGCCTAGAGAAACCCTCTCATTTATGATACCTTCCCTAACTGTGTTCAAAAAAATGCCAATTCGCGTTTTTTTTTCGTTCATTTGCTACCAGTCGGATTGCCCGGTCAAGCCGAGCTCTCCTCCTTCTCTTTAGCTCGGCTTCGCCGGGCCGGCTTTTGTTTCCCAGCGCCCACAATGAACGCTTAACTTTTCATTAACTTGCAATTCACTCGCCGAAATCGTATAAATGACTGCAGATGCCAATATTGGAGGTACCTTTCTTGTGTATTTGCCAGATTACATTACTATTTGTTTTCATCCGTGATTAAAAGTTGAGAAGTAAAAAATGTCACAGCACACAAAGTGTGTTATATTATTTAGAATTTTGAATTTTTGATTTTTCAAAACTTCTGTTTCACGCGAGATACATACCCCCCCCCCCTCTCGCGACATCTTTACATGAGTATTGCAGAAAAGTGTAAAGGCTGATCGGACGAACGACAATGGTGATGTTCCTTATCAGCCCTCATCATCAGTTATCAGCTTCTGTCGCCCATCGTCGACGTCCCCACCTCGCCCGCTACATTAAGTTGAGGACTGGACATAAGTTGAGGACTGGAGTTAAAGCCTAGTTGATGCTGTGGGCAGCGCGTTCTAAATGAATTATAGTGTAACTCTTTTATCTGAGTTCCCTTATCAGACCTTATCAGTCGGGGGATAGCCAGTTCTTTCACGCACCATTAATGTTCTAATCGTAGCATCACATCATGGAATCAACGTCTAGACGATGTTGTGACCCGCGTTAGGTATCAGCTGGTATCACTCTGTCGCCCACCAGTAATGTCCTGTCACAGGCCCCATATCATGCCCTTTGAACCGAATCTATGTATAGCGCGGGTCCCACCGTCGCTCGACCCGCGCTATGGACTCGGTGACTCTCCCCTTGTGACTTCTCTTACCAGATTATCAGCTGACATCACTTCCTTATCACCCACCAATAATGTTTTTTTTTTTTTCCCCTCATTTTAGCCCCTATATGATTCCTTGGAATCAATTTCCCACAGCTAGTGTGAAGGTCGCTATGAATTTTGTGACAAAACAGACAGACAGACAGACAGAAGACACACACACGGACATAGCGGATTATGTACAGTGCGTAACAAATGTATGTGGACACCTCAAATTTTGTCCTGCAAAATTGCCTTCGAATTTTGCGATATGAGACCTTTACTGTTGAATTCCTCATAAGCGAGAACATTACTTCGAATATTCTGTCTGGCATGCTGTGGACAAGATTTACTAGGGGGGGGGGGGTGGGAGCGTAGGACACGCTTGAGTAGAGATACAACACGGCAGAGGAGAATAACAACGCTAGCAAAAAGCTTAGCAAGATAATCTATAATCCTTACATTCTATAAACCACTAATTCTGTGTGTCGGTTTGTCGGTATGTATGTATGTATGTCTGTCCGTCCGCAAAATGTTTCACGCGCCCGTTTCAAACACGTCAGTGTAGGAGAGTATTACGACCGCTAGCCGGTGGCGAACCAGTTGGTGCAGATGTATCAATCCAATGTTTTGATTGTGATAACACCCTGCACTATATAAGAGACCATGTAGTGCACTCCAAACCATTGCACGAGCTGCTCGCGTGGCAGGTGGACGTGAGCACGTGCAGTGGCAGGATGGGGAGTGGGGTGGGGCAAGTGGGAGTGGTGATGGGTGGGTGGGATTAGTGAGGGAGAGTACGGGAGGGGAAGCGTATAGTGCGTTTAGTATAAACTCATCACCAGTGTGGTAATAAAAGCGCCAATGAAAGCGATAAGATGAATAGAGGAAGGATCAACCGCTAGCAGAGTCGCGAATAAAATCCATGTTTTGGTATCACTTTGGGGCAAGGTGTGCATGTGCTTTACACACCTTCACAATGTAAAAGAATCATGTAGTGCACTATAAGTGAGCTACTCGCATGAACATATTGATCAAAGATTGTTGACTATCTGTATAAAAGAAAAGCCGGTGAGGGGATAGATAAGCGCGGCGGAGGCGGGCCCGCTCAGCAAATCCATTCTTTATCTCAGAAGAAGACGTGGCAGGGCATTCAGCCGGCAAAGCGGCTGGTCTATAAATAAGTAATAAATTAATACCCTCACCCTATACAAGACAACATTTAGTACACCCCAAGCCATTGCTCAAGCTGCTCGCGTGGCAGCTGGACGTGAGCTCGCGCGTGGGTTGCTCCATCTATTACGACTCGATCAAGCGCATTATGAATATACTCGACGTCCCTGAGATCGGACAGGCGTGGCCGCATGTTTCAAGTTAACCTTAAGGTGTCTATGCTTCTGGTGAGATATTTTCATCTTGACACAATTGTTGTCGTGTCTCTGTCAACACAGAACAAGATGACAGTTGTCCCAGACTGGAATATTCCACGAGTAACCAATCCTGTGCCATGTTCAAATGCCACGCCTACTCTGGCTCAGGGATAAGGAGTGTAGCTAGGTGAAATAACAAATTCCGTTCCCATTATGAAGTGCGCCTGGCGAAGCCAAGCCAGCTAAAGATAAGGAGGAAGTTCGGCGTGAGCCGGGCGATCCGACTGGATTCTACCATATATACTAATTTCGATACCGAGCGAGGAGGGGGGGGGGCATTTATGCAGCTTCAGCGAGTGGGTTGCGTGGTTATTGGTAATTTGTTCATCTACTAAGCCATTCATACTGTGTTGGCCGGCTGTATTTTTTCTATATCTGCACATCTATATTTTCTATAATATGGGCGTTACGGCCTACCATCACCACCACCACCCCCCCCCTCCTGCAAGTAGAAGCGTGTACTCAGGAGTGCAGGATCTGAAGGGTCGCTCTAGCTGTTACGATACGATCATTACAGCGCTATATGAGCAGCTCAAAGCGCAAGAGCTTCATAATGGGAACGGAACAAGTTCGGCTTCCATTAGGAAGCTGGTGAAGCCATGCCAGCAAGTCTAAAGAGAAGCAGGAGAGCACGGCGGCAGCAGGGCGATCCACCTGGTAGAAACACATACTGTCGACTCAGCAGCTCGTCAAGTTCTATAAGCTTCTATCTTAAAATAAAAATTCCCAAAATTGAACCCTGCTCAGGATCGTAGTACCGGAGGGCACTCGTTAGCGAGCGAGTCTCGCTATAATTGTAACCAGGGGCAATCGTTGGGAATTAAATCATTCAGGGAATCAAATAGTGTACCATATCGCGCAAGAAATGACTAGAAATTAGATAGTCGTATTTCCCAATCTGCCCTGTCCTATCTGCCCTGTCAGCGATCAATCAATCTCCTAAGCAGTTATCCCACCGAGCTGTCAGGACACTGTCATGATCAGCCTTAGTAATTTCATCCGCCGACGTGGTCCCTTCTGTTCACTATTTCGCAGAAGGTCCGTGAGGACTGCCGTCCCAGAAAATTTTTCTCTTATTTCAAATTTGAATTTTCATTGAAATTCCAAAAATGTTGTGCTTTGAACTTTGAAATCACAGCACGAATTGTTGATATGATCTTAGTTGGATCCCCAGGCATGTATAAATGTTCGTTTCCGATTTTACTGTGCAAAATAGAACATAAGGATTGTAGCGCAGATTGCTACTATGTATACAGCTTTGAGCAATTGATTCGACTGAAAGGGCTCAAGCACGTGGCCAGAAGCTCAAGAATTTTCAACTAGTTACGCGCTGACGCTTGAAAATCACAGAAGGCTGTGCGAAAATTTAGTTTTCTTTTGAGCAATTGTATTGGAACCTTTCCATTATTGAACAGGCTGTGAAATCTCGGAGCACAATCGGCTTGTAATCTGTTGATGTGTGCGGAAAAGGTCCTTGTAATGAGCACAGGTACCGCCGAAGTCAGCAGCTGCGATCAGCGTGCGAACGATAACGATAACGGAGAAAGCAGCGATCGATCCTACTATAAATCCGCTATGTGTGTGTGGTGTGTGTGTGTGTGTGTGTGTGTGTGTGTGTGTGTGTGTGTGTGTGTGTGTGTGTGTGTGTGTGTGTGTGTGTGTGTGTGTTACCGAAATTCATGAGAACCGCTGCCCGGGTGGAGCAGAGAAAGTTGATTCCAGGTGAATGTGATGGGGGGCTGTGACGGGAAATAATTTGGTGGGGTGACAGGGATGTGAATCTGATAAGATTTCGGATGAAGCAGGCGTGCAAAGGGGATGGTCACGCAAGTCGCATAGTGGCGGGCCACAGCAGGAGTGGGGACCTTTGGTCCGACGCGATGGAGAATGGGGTGCGAACGAAAAATATTTTTGGTAGGTGACATGGATATGATATTAAGCTGTAAAGATACGATAATAGGATTAGGTGAACGGAAGCGAACTACTAAATTATAGTGGTGGTATCACGAGGATTAGTGGGGTCCTTTGGATCCGAGAGGGATATGGAGCGTGGGACGGGAACTTTATTGGCGGTGACAGAAAGTGATACGCGGAAGGTCTTTAAATCCATAACGCAGGTTACAGCAACAGCGAGCCTTGGATCCGAGAGGTGATATAGGGTGTGGGACGGGAACATTATTGGCGGGTGACAGAAAGTGATAACAGTTGATAAGATCCGATAAGGGGCCTCGGAAGGGGAGGGTCATCAAATTCGTAACGCAGGTTACAGCAACAGTGGGAACTCAGATCCGTGAGGTGATATAGGGTGTGGGACGGGAACATTATTGGCGGGCGACAGAAAGTGATAACAGTTGATAAGATACGGTAAGCGGCCTCGGAAGGGGAGGGTCATCAGATTCGTAACGCAGGTTACAGCAACAGTGGGACCTCGGATCCGAGAGGCGATATAGGGTGATATGATAGTGATACGGGACGGGAATATTATTGGCGGGTACGGAAGTGATAGGAGCTAAAAGTGACAAGGTAACATGGGAAAATCCGCTTCACCGCTCACAACAACAATGCGATTAATGTATAACGTATTGCCTCAGAGTTTTTCTTGTAAGAGTCAGTCGGCGAAGTTCGGATATGGAGTGTGTATGCCAGTCGGCTCGCTCGGCTTCGCCAGGCAATCCTCCTTCCGGGTGTAAAGTGACTATTGCCCCAGAGTTATTCCTGTGTCCCAGTGTGACTCAAAAAACATTTTCCAAAATCTGCCAAACTTTACCGTTTTATACGTTGTATACCAGTCGGATCGCCCAGCTGTCGCCGGGCGCTCCTCCTTCTGTGACATGGCCCGGCTTCGCCGGGCCATGCGGATTTGCCGTGCTAAGTTACGGATCGTTGACCAACCACACTGTTCAAAGGAATCTTCTGCATCAGCCAAGAACTGAAAAGCAGCGCTTTCCGTCAAGACGCAGAAGCAGCAGCAGCCCCCCCGCATCAGAAGGAGGAGAGCCGGCCTTAGCCAGCGATCCGACTGGTACGTTCATAACCTACACGGAAATAGTGCAGCCTGTTTGGACAGCCACTGAAGCAGCCTATAATTTATGCAATCTGTCTTCCTAAAGCGTCTTGCTTCCCGCATTCAGCAGTGGAACCCTTTAAATGGCCCTCACTGAAGTTGCTGATGGAAGATAATTGTGGTAAGAGTGATAAAGTCAGTTGCTGCTGTTCATAACATCTCTGTAAACAAACCCCATGCATTTGGAATAGAGCTAGCTTAGCGGTCGTACATGATGTCGTTACTAATAAGCAGTGAGGAATGAGTTCTGTTGGAATCACTGAGATCGTTATACTTGAGTCATATCGATCGCATTGTTGTTGTGAGCGGTGAAGCGGATTTTCCCATGTTACCTTGTCACTTTTAGCTATCACTTCCGTACCCGTCAATAATATTCCCGTCCCGTATCGCCTCTCGGATCCGAGGTCCCACTGTTGCTGTAACCGCGTTACAAATTTGGTGATCCTTTCCTTCCGAGGCCGCTTACAGTATCTTATCAACTGTTATCACTTTCTGTCGCCCGCCAATAATGTTCCCGTCCCACACCCTATATCACCTCACGTATCTGAGGTCCCACTGTTGCTGTAACCTGCGTTACGAATTTGATGACCCTCCCCTTCCGAGGCCGCTTATCGGATCTTATCAACTGTTATCTTTCTGTCACCCGCCAATAATGTTCCCGTCCCACACCCTATATCACCTCTCGGATCCAAGGTCCCACTGTTGCTGTAACCTGCGTTACGAATTTGATGACCCTCCCCTTCCGAGGCCCCTTATCGGATCTGTTATCACTTCCTGTCACCCGCCAATAATGTTCCCGTCCCACACCCTATATCACCTCACGTATCTGAGGTCCCACTGTTGCTGTAACCTGCGTTACGAATTTGATGACCCTCCCCTTCCGAGGCCC
>MU916036.1:1397-15298 GCA_036418165.1 Cooperia oncophora
AATGTTGTGGCTTGATAGGGCCCTTATAAGGGCAATTTCCTTGGAAAAGGCATTATGCAGCGCCTGCTCAGGGTCGCGGAATTCCGTCCTGCCAGGCGTATTAATCCTACTCGTCTTGGGGGATTTATCGTGCCAACTGCCTTTAAGACGAAAAATCTTCTTCTCTCTCTCTGTTCGCAATCAGTTTCTTCTCACTTCCCGACGCATAATGCCAACCAGCGCAAAGAAAACTCCGAGGAAATGGCTAGGAAACAGCTCAAAAGTGAAAAAAAACTCTTTGAGCAGATTTGCGGCTATCGTAATCCGACGAACTATTGCACAAAACGTATCATCCTACTACACTCCATATCCTGGCGACAACCAGGGCGTGGCTGTGCCCATCATTTAAACGCAGCGCTCGTTGTGCTTTCAACACGATGTTGTCGTTTTGAGGGGCAAACACAGTCACCTCTTACCCATCACAGGGTGGGATGACATTTTTTTCGGACCAAAATCACGAAAAACGCACTCTACCTCACGTCAAATGAAGCGCGCAACCACGCCCTCATCTCCGAGATGGAGTGTGCACAAGCTCCCCAGGTACTCGTGGAATGTGAGTCTGAGCTGAACTCTTGCCCTTAAAAAGAGGTCGAACTTGTGTCAAAAACCGATGGAGCTGATCAACGTCACACACTTACCATTTTTCCGGATGCCAACTGGGAGATTAGCATTGGGTCGACAAACTGATTAGTGCTTCTTTGCTAGTTGACTCGTTCCGAAGCGCTGTCAGTACATCGTATAGCCCTGGTGCGAATGCTGCGCACGTAGTTTCATTTGTAATGTTTTTCTTCCTCCACGACGTGCATATTCAAACCTACATTCCTTTTATCCTGTAATTGTAGGAGTTTGCCTGTCACATGGACAAGAAAAAACCAATATATGTGGCACATTTGGCAATATCCCCGCCTGCACGTTGACGCCTTTGAGCACTTTTCACTCAAAGAGATGCTCCTCTAAGCAAATAATATTAACTTCCACCCCCCTAAGCCACGCCTTCGCCTCTCAACGTCGCCTTTTCACGACGACGTCAACGTCGTTGCGTCGTCGTCGTCGAATCACTCAGGGTTAGCGTGGTTCGGTTTAGAGGGGGCACTGAATGATGCTTAGCAAAGCCTGTACAGGTCACCTTGTAAAGACTTGTGAATTTTCGTAGGCTACTTGGCTCACTTGTGTCCCGCAATTTCATAGGAGTTCACAGGTTTCACCAAAATGAGATCTGTTAATAACATGAACCGGTAAAAGAACTTGCGGAAAGTGCAAAATGCCCCTCCTAAGCCGAACAGTGCCGCAATTGCAGGTGAATATGTGCATATTTATTGCCATTGTCGTGATCTTCACCTGTCCCGGCATCGTCACATCGTCGTCTACCCTCTACATTCTTTCATTTCGCCTATCTTTTGTTTATGCGTGTTCGTCATCGCACGTTCAATTTACAACTTAGACTACTACACACTTGCAGCTTGCTTACTAGTAGTCGTTAATAAGTATGTAGTGTTGAGCTGGTTGAAATCGATCTCTTTTTATGTGTGTATGTCTCAATGTTCGTTCATTTACGCCATTCTCATAACTAATGAGATGTCGATTTGAAGGCTCGTATAATTATCGTCAGTATTAGCATACTTCATGCCACGAATTCTTGAAGCTAATTTCCTCCCAAAACAATATTATGCTGAGGAACGAATCCCATTGAAATTCCAGGAAATAACTATAGTCATTCTTAAAGGCTACATTTTGTTACTTACTACACAAAAGGTTGTAGGTAACGAGACATGCATTCCAGAGAATTGGATTGTGTGGCGAAAAAAAAGAATGTAAAATGGTAAGGTAATTGTCGAACAATATCAGTAAGTCAACTTAAGTCCGTAAGGATAATTTAGTACAGCTCAAAAATGTTGGTAGGTAGGTTTTGGACCTTTATGAACCCTGCTAACACATCTGCTTGCACGTAGAAGCTGCAGTCGGCGAGGGAGCCCTAACAAGGCCCCCTTTTTCCGAGCGAGAGGGGAGATTCATTGGAATAAGGGCTTGCCCTGCTGTTGAGAAAAATTTTCGCAAGATTCCACTCCTTCCCCCTGAAAATTTCCCCCTTTGATACGGCACCCTTTCCCGCACCCTCTTTCCCCATTCTACCTACCATCTCCATCTTCCTAATTTTCCCAACTGCCTACGCAACTTTCCTGAAGTTTTTCTCTTCCCCGAAGCTCTTTCCTACTCTCCCATGTCCATGACTTATCATCGTCCCAGATAAGGCCCTTTGTTTCAAGCAAGAGGCGGAGATTCGTTAGGATCAGGGCACGTCTTGCTGTTGGGTAAAAATTTGGCACAATACAGCCCCACCCTGAGGATTACCTCCTTGGTTACGACCAATTTCCCTTACCCCGCTCCCCAATCTACCCACTATCTTTCTTAATTTTCCCCACTTTCTTTCTACCCTTTTCCTGAAGTGTGTCTCTTTCTTAAAGCTCTTCCTACTCTCCCATGTCCACGACTGATCATAAGAAGTCATGTCCCAAGAACGGCCCTCTTTGATCCATTCGAGAGGTGATTCGTTAGGATTTCAGACGAGAAATCAGACAAGAGCAGTGAGAGAGCACATAAACGAGCGAGACGGCAAACAGCATCTTGAGGGCGGAGTTGCTTAGGCTCACTGTGAACCAAATAGCCAGTTGCTCCTTTACACCCCTAATTTACAACTATTTGGCACGGAACTAGCATAGGATTGTTCACTGCGGTACTCACTAACCTTCGCTTTGAATCTTATCTTTGAAATAGGGAACACCGTGTTCTATGACTTTCAGCCAAATATTCCAGATCTGGCACAGGGTACTACTTTTTGGTTTTTGTGCCTGGGGATGGTCTCCGAGGCTCGAATCCACTCTTTCAGGCCCTTCATATCACATGGGAGAAACTGCCTCCAGGCTAATCAAACTTTTTCCCTTTCCAGAGCCGGCATATCTGTGCCAGGGCGCAGTTCGGCGATGGGAGGGGGGGGGCATTTTGCACTATCATTGCTTCCTTAGTTCCGGTTTACAAGTCTCACTCTGGCGAAACCTGTGAACTCTTGTGAAGCTGGAGCAAGGTCGTCAAGCCATCATGTTAAAACCTGTCAACTCGAGAAGAGGCTGTTATAGGTCGACACGTCCAAGAGAAGTAGAGAAGTAGCTAAAAGTGCAAGATGCCCCCCTGTTAGCTCAAGAAATCGGCCGCCAGTCTGCTCCCAGAGTCCTGGCCGCCAAGGACATCGAAAATAAACCAGAACCAAGGACTAATGGGCTCCCAAGATTTTTTCATAAAAATGTAGGATCCCGCCAATCCCATTTGAAACAGCGATTATAGCACCAGCCAGGAGCTGCCACACAGTTCAGACACGCGGACCTTGTTCGACAGCAGTGAAAACATGTTATCATTCTACAGGTATGTGGACAGCAGCTGAAAAGCCCACGTCTCTTTGAACTTCCAAAAATGCACTGACTGTCACGGGAATTCCTTTTCACGCCAAACCTTAATTATCAAGTGCAGAGTACTCGCATCTCAAAGATGCAAGGTATGTCGTCCCCAATCACTTGATAATCCAAAAAGTTAATAACATAGATTTAATTGCATCAGAGCCAAAAAGTGAACCATTTGCGTAGCGCACACTGCACAATGTTTACCGAATCACACGGGGTTGGATGTGTTGCATGCGCAGACAAAAGATGATATTGAAAATCATTCCTCTATAAAAGGAACCAGGCACATGACACCCTGCTTACATCCATCGCGAGGACCTTTCAGGATGGATACAGTGTGTGCGTGGGCAAAAATTCTTGTGTGCTCAGGCTCCTGTGGGAGACTACCCCTAAGTGAGCGAGGGACAGCAGTCGCCAAACCTATTTGTCGACCTTGGTTAAAGGCCTAAAAGTTCACCACATAGACCACTCCACCTTTGCCTCCCCAGATCTTTTCCCTTCTCTTTAGAAATAATTCTAACATGCATCCACGCCATGTGGCAATATCAAAAAGCCCCCCTAAGAAAAAGGAAGGCGTGGCCAATAGCCAAAGCGACTGAATCTAACCTTGATCTGATGGAACCGAAACCAAAGGTACTCAAGAGAAAATTTCGTTGCCAATTAAGATGGCAACAGCACTGTGCACTTTTTTGTGCTTCTCACATCGAATACAGATACACTTTTCCTTAACGCTAGTGGCTAGTTTATTAAGGCGGTAAAACATGGAAACGTTGCTTGATCCAAACGCCGCACTGCCCTTCTTGGCTAATTCCCAAAATCGTTCCACACCCGCGGTACAGATCAAGCTTCCCATCCCTCCTGAGGCAGATTGAAAACCAGTCCTACTCGGGGAGGCGGGGAAGGGGGGGTGATTCGCAAACCACCTGAGAGACCACGCGTTTCTACCTGTCCATGGAGCAATAACACATCCTCCAACAAGCGGAGCGATTCTGATAAAAACTGTGATGAAGGGACCAATCTCCATTCCAACAATAATCACCGCAGTAGCTTTAGAATCTTGTCACACCGTCTTTTGTCTCAACGCTGTGATCGTTGTCAATCTGAATGTAAAGTTTGATCTTAATTCAATCTTCAAAAAACTAAAAATGATTCTGAAACCTCTTGAGAAATTAGTTCCCATCGTGAAGGTGATAGAAGCGGGGCGCCCACAACTTCGATGTCTAACCACTACCTGCAAAAAGTAACATCGTCACTCAGCGGCTCACCGCTGACCTGATGAAATAAAATTAGAGTCATTTGCCGCCTGGAGTGTCTGACCAAGCGGCGGGGTTTGCAGTGCTAAGATCGATGTAGTTTGGTTCTCGAGTATGTGACTGAGATGAAATGATGCGTTGAACGAGCCTGAGGCTCAAGTTTTTGGAACCGCAATTTGTAACAATGTAACACGCTGGAAACTCGGTATAGCTCCTATTACTGACAAAATGCGAGAAGTGCGCCTTCGATGGCAAGGCAATGCTTTTAGCGCAAGTCTGGCGCTGTCGCTCGGGGGCGAGCGGCTTTCTTTTTGTACTATCATTGTTTCCTCTGCAGTTCCGGTTGACAAGGTCCCACTCTGGCGAAACCTGTGAACTCTTGTGAAGCTGGAGCAAGGTTGTCAAGCCATTATGGAAAAAATCTGTCAAGTCGAGGAGAGGCTGTATAGAAATGTGGACACGTCGATGGGAATAGCAAAAGTGCAAAATGCCCCGTCGCCCCCAAGTTGTTGAATTCAGTAGACAGAATCAGTGCAATTGTGTTGTACTTAGAAGACTACAAAAGGGAGATTGTCATCAAGAGAACAAAAGTGAGACTACAATTTCCACCAATAGTGGAGAATTGAACTCCACAGCAGTGGTGAAATCCTGGGCTCAACTTGAGTCGCGATCCCCATTCCATATCCGCTCGATGCTCCATAGTTAGTGTTGCCGTGGGAGTTTTTCCCGGAAGCATTCCTGAAATATTCCCACGAACTTGCAATAATTGATACTGTGTGAACCAAACAAAAACTTTGAATTCTCATGGGTTCGGGGAAGCTTTTTGCTCAATTCGATGCGAATCCTCCTCTTTCCCCAACATGGTATTCACACGTTTTGTACATTTTTTTGCTGAGGAATAAAATGGCGCTGTTCTTCTCGAGGAGAGAGAGAGGCATCTTCCTAAATTCCTAGCTTATTTTACTAGTTCCTGTTAACCTGATAGATGATAACATAATATAATGCACAGTAATAAAACAGCAAATCCGTCGTACTCTGGTGGAATTCCTTCATATCCTATCTTCTTCCTCCACGGATCTGAGTGGTTCTTGCACCTCGTGTACTCCATAAAATAGCATTTATAGGGGGAGGGGGACAAAGAAAGACACTTTGGCCGAATCACATATCAGTAAAGTTTACGCAGCCCAGACAAGACGTGGATACGAGTACCAGGGCGGAAGATACCCAAGATGTTCCTCGATAAGCAGGAGCAGGCTCTCGCCCATCACCTTCATGTACACCAAAATATGAAGCCATCTCCAATCGCAGCCTGACTGGAGAAGGCCTATGGAATTCATGTCACCTCCAAACAGCTGCGAAACTTCTTGTATGGAGTCACCCATGGACAGCTACCTGGAGACCAGCACTCTTGATCTGGAAGACCTCCAACATCGAGCAGCTCCGACAACGTCGCCACGGTCCAGGACATCATCTTCACCGCAGTCGCCAAGGCGCGGGTTGATGGTATGGACCGGACGTACCTGGAATGGGAAGACCGATATTTTCTTCGTGGACCCCGGACTGAAGGTGAGCGCTGACGGTTACATCGACCAACTCGAGGAGAATATCCTGCCTTCATGTCGTCGCCTGTACCTCTTCGTACTGCTACAGGATTGGGTGTCACCACATGGAATCGAAGGGCGTTGGAAAACTCTCGCCTACTTGGAATGGAAGGGCGTTGAGTACCTGAAGAAGACGGAATATCCAAGTGTGTCACCTGACCTAACCCCCTCGATTACCGGGTTCGGCGGAGCTCAACAGGGTGGTCTACAGTGGCGGAGAAATCAACGACCTCGCTGAACTCAGGCAGAATCACGGTCGCGTGGCAGAATCTCTCGATGGCGCTCGTCCAGAAGGCTGTGGCGGAGTATCGTGATATTTACAATGTGTTGTTGAACATGGTGGTGGAAATGTCCAATCAGAACTTATTAAAGTCACAGCTATATCACCTCGAAAGTCGCGGAAGAAAAGTGTCTTTTTTGCCCCCCCCCCACGCCTGTAGGTTAGGAAAGTTCTTGTTCTATTTTCGGTTAATTATAGCACTGATCTTTTTACTCTTCCCTTACTGAAGAGCACAGAGGGAGCATAATTTTTGAGCTTCGTCTAAGGGCACGTGCAAAACGGAAAACAAGCCATCTTCTCTATAAACCCCATATACTCCCCAGTTCATGTTTCCTTATCCTTTCCCAATTTGTTTCGCTATTGACTTTTTCTGTTGCACCTTTCACCGTGGTGAGACCTTGATACCTTCAAGCCAAATAGAGAAGTACTCGATCGTATAGAGGCTGCTTTTCAAAATTCCTGGCACCGGAATATTCTTATTCAAATATCAGTTTGCGAAAATTCAACAGCATCGCCTGATGCCATATAGCATGCCGCCAAATCTGTAAAGATGTTTTTTTGAAATTAATTAGCGGAATACTCGAGCTTGTGAATAGGCTGTGGACAGGGCTCGTGCTGTACTTGGGACTTGCCTGAGGCATATTGCGAGCAATAAGTGTTACGGAGCGCTCACGTTGACATGCGACATGCCATCGGAGCTTTTTGTGTTGAGCTCTCTTTTCTGGCTAAGTCTTACTAGGCCCGTCTGGTGGGCGCCGATAAGGGGCCACGGCCAACTTCTCGCGCCAGTTTCTTCCTATTTTTTCCAAGACAACCATTATCAGATAGGCTATTGGACGCTGCTTTGCTAGCCTGTGCATTTGTTCTTGATCAAGTTTTTTTGTTTTTGTGCGGTCAGTGTTTTACATAAGTTCTATATTGATTCCTTGACGTATGAGGTGACTAGGCCCGATAGGACCGCAATCCACGTTAGCGGTAACCCCTCGAAATGCCAACTGACTGTCGGGTAGCGCCGTGGCGCATGTTTCAAGCTATAACCCTTAGGGTCTACGCTTCTGATCAATTATTTTTCATATCGACACAATTGTCCGTCGTGTCTCTGTCCAACACAAAACAATGAATGACAGTTTTCCCCATTAACATGAATAATTCCCTCAGTGACGAGTTCCGATAACAGTGTTCGAAATGCCCCGGCCCAAGCCGAATCTCAAGGGAATTTAGAGGTGAGAGGTATTCCCGAACGAGAGGTCGTAGGATCAGCTCGGCGACAGGGGGGAGGATATTGCGCTTTTGTTGACTCCCAATCTGACCGTGTATCCGACCTAATCTAGACAGCCCTTTACTCAAAAGTTGACAGTTTTGAAACATGATGGGCTTGACGACCTTGCTAGCTTCACGAAAGAAAGTTTAACAGGATATTGGGCAGACTGGGACTCCGTAACCGCACGCTGAGGAAGGCAATGATATCAGCGAAGATGTTCCACACCCCCCCCCGTATCGGCCATTTGCGTTGGAGATGGTATTTTGCCTGCTTGGATTGGGGAATCGAATGTTCGAGAATTAACAAAATACA
Source organism: Cooperia oncophora (assembly GCA_036418165.1). Taxonomy (NCBI): domain Eukaryota; kingdom Metazoa; phylum Nematoda; class Chromadorea; order Rhabditida; family Trichostrongylidae; genus Cooperia; species Cooperia oncophora. The sequence goes on from MU916036.1 coordinate 9,593, forward strand.
ATATGGGTCACACAAGGATCATCGGTCAGCATAACTTCATAATGGCATGATTAGATGAGATGATAATCAATAACTGAATGTTTGTTTGAATTGAATGAGTAAACACTGAAAAAACCCTGTAGGTGAGCTCTGGACGCTTTCTGATCGCCTGTGCAGCACAATCTCTATTCTTAGAAGTCGACACCCAAGGAAATGATTGCTTTCACAGTCATCGTTCATGTGGCCTTAACTTCGGTGCGGTCTGGGGAATTCAGGCCAATGGTCTCTGAACGGACTATTTCCTACTTTTGTTTTTCTACGCGGTGATGCCTTCCCAGGGCACGTCGCACATTGAGGATCCCCAGCTGGGGATCGTATTCGGCCGCTGAAGGGACTGGGGTCGTTTTTGCTTTGGTGAACAGTTTTTCCTTTCCTTTCCCTTTTCCTGACTTTTCTCGGCTTTTTCCCATTGATTGATATATCCTTATCGATATGCAGTTTTCTCGGGAAAAAAGCTGAAAATAAGGTTCCCAAAGCGTAGAAAAGATCACTCAGAATTCTGTAGAACGGGAACGGAGAATGAGTTTCAAAAAGCTCGAATTTCTCACTAAAAATTCAAAGTGAATATCTAAAAGAACGGGAAATTCCCCCCTCTCAAAAAAAATTATGTCGGGTAACGAGATCTTTCTACTGGCTGATCTTTCTCTTGCGTTCCAGAACGTCGTGCAACAATAGGAAGTTTGCAACTATTGAACTATCCATACCCAACAAGAAGTTTCGCTGAAATGTTGCCATATTAGATGTAATTCGAATGCGCTGATCACAGAATCATAACACCGTTTAGAGCGCTGGCGTCATTTGGCGCCATTATGCGCCAATTTGGCGCCCACCACTTTTTTCACCAAAGTTGATGAAAACTTGCATATGGGGGTTAATTGAGGTCCTGATTACGAATCCAACACTGGTTTTCTGGCGCTGCGCCATTTGCGTGCCATTACCACGCCCTATTGCGCCAGTATTGGCGATAATGACACCCAGATGACGCCAGCGCTTGGAACCAGTGGATATTCGTAATCAGGACCTTAACCCCCATATGCAAGTTTTCATCAACTTTGGTGAAAAAAGTGGTGGGCACCAAATTGGCGCATAATGGCGCCAAATGACGCCAGCGCTCGAAACGGATGTTATATTTCGTGATCAGCGCATCGAATTACATCTATAGGCAACGTTTCAGCGAAAAAAAATTTTTTGAGTGTTCTGGGGTAGGAATAGTTCAATAGTGCCAAAGTGTTTTAGTACAAAACTATAAAAATGCCGTATTTTTCCAAAGTCCTCAAAGTCTGCTACTGAAGGTAAGCGTGATTTTTTGAAAATCCAAATGTTCACTGGATTCCGAAGCCGCTGATCTAATGCGTCTTTGGAAACTGCATTCTTCTTTTCCCGAACAGTCATAAGCCAAACCGTTGAGAAATCTTGCCTCTGGTCCGAAAGCAGGAGGGACCCCCCGCCCCTCGACCTCGAAGACATTGCCGAACTTGTTCCAACATGACGTGATCGACGTAGAAGCTTTACTGTGAGATCAACATTTTGCGATTCACTCAGAAATGGATTTTCAATTCGTTTCTTCATTCTATCGTTCGTTTTTTTCAATTTTATGTTCCTGGTTCTTTTTCTTACCATTAGAGTCCGATTTTCTCAAATTTTTTGGTCTGTAGAATCGGACGCTGCCCACTTCTATGAAGCGTCTTTACTGTTTGGCCCACTGTTTTCTCTCTAAAAAGGTCATTTAGTGCCTACGTCATTTATTTGGAGTCCAAAGCTTAGACTGTGTAACGGAATGCGTTTTTGAGCACTGTCTAGGTAGGGCACGCTATCGCGTTGTGATAAATTCCTTGGGGGGGGGGGGAGGGAGGGACAACGAGCAAATACGACCCTTCCCCTTTGGATTATCACAACGATGGCGTACCGTGCTTGTAGGCGGGTTTGAAATGTTGCGTGTAGTAACCAAACAAGATTCGATGCGACACGCTCGTACTATATTCTGTATTCAATGAGTTTTTATGGGGCCCATTCGACTTTCTGACTTACTCTTCTTTATACCTTTGATTGTACTTTTTCTGAAGGAGAAGGTCGTACCGAGTAGCTTTTCAAGAAGGGGGGGGGGTTGAGGATGGGGCGGTTGTACTGACTTGTTCACGATCCCCAGTGCAATAATGCGCCCTGCGGCGGACAGGCAGAGACGCGACCAACCAGCCGATCTGCTTCCGCACTTGTATAGAGCCGAGAGCCTCTAGATACTGTCAAGGATTTCAGGTTCAATTCGCGCACGCCCACTTGTCTGTTGTTTCTGTTCAGTTTGTCCAAACAGCGACCCTCGGACTTTTCTCACACATGAGCCCAAGGTCTCTCCTCATAACACCTCGGCATTGTTGTGAACTTTCGTTTTATTTTGCCAATGAAGTTGTTAGGTGGAACACTTTATTGATATTGGCCTGACTTTTGGACTCGTTTCGATTATATTCCTCAGTTGTTCCCACATGTTTTCTATGGGGTTAAAGGCAGTTGGCACGATAAATCCCTAAAGACGAGTAGGATTAATACGACTGGCATGGCAGAATTCCGTGACCCTGAACAGGCGCTGCGTAGCGCCTTTTCCAAGGAGGGTACCCTTATAGCGCCCTATTGAGCAGCAACATACCGACCCGGACGCCCACCTCGCCCGCCCGCCTACCATTGGACGTATAGCATCACAGCACGAGGACGTGCCGTTGTGGACCGCCCGTGCCTACGTGTAATGTAGTGTAACGTAGAGCGACGTAGAACGTACTGCTGGCTTTTTGCCAGCAGTAAACGGTTCAATCGGTAGACTCGTCCAAAGCAGCGCCCGCCCCAGCCGTTCGCTCGTCCACTGCCGCAGTGCATGGTGAAGGCTTTGAGAAATCCATCTAAGCTATCTGATTCTCTGATTTGCCAAGCGGTTTTTTTCAAGCTTCAATGAATTTCAACGTATTGCATGGGCTTTACGGCGCTGCCTGTGCGTAACAACCATCAGCATGCATTGAATGTATGTGCACCGCTCATGAATGAGGGTGGTCTCCCAAATGATGAATGACGTACTTCCTTGCCCACATGGAGTGCGACGCCCTCTGAGCATTAGATACTGAATTTCTGGCCTGCTAATATATTGAGGGATCGCTTCATATGATACGTTTGAAGGCAGGTATTGGACGAAGCGTGGAGGTAACGCTAATTTCCACGGTTCGGCTGGTTATCTCCATTCTGCGCATGTTAGGACTGGGAAGCGCGGCTACGCTTCGAAGGCTGGGGGGGGGGGGGTGATATTCGATACACCGGCCAAACTATGTGTTTATCGTGCGCATGTGTCCTTAAGCAGTAGCGCGTGATTGTCATTATGGCAGTGAGATCCGAATACGAATGTCAATGTGCTAATGGTAAGTGACTCAACCAGGACACGTCATACGTTGAGAATCCTCGTGAAAAGACCAGCGAAGGGGTTGTATTTGGTCGCTGGAGCGAGGGCAGGATCATATTTGCTTCGAGGGAAATGTTTCCACCTGTTGACTCTTCTTGGTTTTTCCCGTTTCATGTGCGCTATGTACCTTACGCAGCGCTACCAACCTTCCCGAGTTGTTGACGGTATTCTTTTTTCCGGTTGAAACTGGACAATTTGTCCGGAAGAGAGGTAGGAAGATGAGAGTGGAAAGGGAGGGAGGAGTCGTGTCAGTGGCGAACTTTTGGAGAGGAGAGGTCGTTTCTACTGAGATTTTCTCCAACGGCAGGACATGCCGTGAACTAAACCAAAAAAACAGAAAGAAAAAAACATATAACCAGAAGAATGCAAGAAGGAAACAAAATGGGCATATGAGCGCTGTGCCTGGAAAATCTTTTGGAGCCCGACGATATCCCCTGAAAAGCTCGAAAGCTGAGATGTTATGAACCTCAGTTCGATGCGTTCTTTCGAGTTTTCATCCTTTACTCCCACAAGGTGCCACGAAACGACTCTAGGGCATGGTGGAGAAGATTTTTGCCTACATCTGGCGGGAGAAGCTTCAGGATGGATGACCAGTTACTTTGTGGAAAAACGATGTCCAGTAAGCCTGCTTCTCGACCTTCATAATGAAAGGAAATGGTTTCGTAGTTCAAATGCCATGGATACCAAACTTTTCCCAATACACTCAGCGCTATTCTATTGTAATAAGGTTCTCCCAACCTTGTTAGAGCGATACTTAGGAAATGGTGTAATCGTAATGGCAAACTTGCACTTAGTCCCGTTGGTCCCTTTGATTCTTGATCATTAAGATGGTTAATGGTATGCTATGTTATCCGGTACTCAACACAGCAAGTTCTTACACATTTTGATTCACTAGGAAATTTCAAAAAGTGCTCGCAAACTCTTAAGCGCTGTCGTGTGCCCTCCATATATCCCTGCTAATGACTCCGCTAGACTAATATATTTTCTTGATAAAGTGTCGTACGTAAAAGTACATATTGACCAATTGTTTCCGTAGGACCACCGGGGCACTTTCTATCGTTTGGGAAAATTTTTGCGAGGCACGAGCCCTCCCCAGGTCCCTTTCTTGTGTACGACCCCCCCCCCCTTTCCAATCCACCGCGATGTGGCCAACTTTTCCCAACTTCCTACCACTTTGCCTACTTTATAAGGAATGTTCCAGTTTGCTCAGAAACTCCGTTTTCCCGTGTTCAGGGAAAACTTTAAAATTTTTCTCAGAGGCAAATACTGCTCACCGTTCCAGCGACGCGGGCAGTGCTAGTGAAGTGGGAAAAAAGAGGGAAAAACCAGATATCAAGAAGGAAGTTTTTCAAGTCAAATAAACCCTGCCCTCCCCTCCACTCATGCTGGGGATTCCTCAACGTACAATGTGCCCTGAGGACCACGGAATCGGCCATGATTATCATGCATGTGATGCTAATTCTCCGCTCTTTATGCTCCACCCTGAGACTTATTGGTTGAGCTGCTGCAGGATTCTCATGGCGTCAGGATGTAATTCCGTGACAGTTTTTATTTATAATTGTTGGTAATAACTGTAATCCGATACCTTATGCGCTCGATGCGTGTCGGAAATTTAGCCTGTGCAATCCGAGTGTGCAGAGCTGGCGCAGCGCTGGAACACGTCATTTGCTCTTCTGCAGGGATAAAACACCACCCTGACCATACAATTCCTAGTTTCATATGTAATTGTCTACCAAGCTCCTCCCAGCAAACGAGGAACATTGACACTCCACTCACTCCCACAGTCACTTTTATAGGCTAAACAAGTGTCTAGATCCTCTAGAACCCTGGAAGGCAGAGGACTTTTGGTAACTTACAGTTAGAGGCGGCCCCTCTCTCTAAATGACATTGTTTTCCCTTAACAGCCCTATTTTTCTGAATTCGAGCTAGGGTTCACCGGAGTTTGTCACAAGTTAGGTGATCTGACCAGGATCTCGGGAACGTCCTGTCAACTGGAGAAAATCTTGGAAATTCTGCAAAAAATGGCTCCCTTCCACCCATTCTACCTAACATCTTCCTGGGATATTCCCAACTTTCTACCTTTTTCCGGGATTATTTGCTAGAAATTTATAATTTAATTTTTTAAAAGTATTTGCCACATTCCCTTAAAGCACTTTGGGGGAGGATATGGAGAGGGTTTATAGCTCACTTTAAATAGAATTAACTAAAAAGTCAAATAGGACCTCTCCAGAGAC
>MU916040.1:0-12571 GCA_036418165.1 Cooperia oncophora
GTTGAAATCGCTTTGAAGAAAAAAACTGATTAAGTAGAATCACTTGGATCCGACGTCTGCAGATGTCTACCAACGGCACAACCGGCAAAGAACACCGCAAACAGGGGACTTACTCCGGCCAGTGGAGCGGCCATTCCCTAAACCGAACTACTTTGAAAAACTGATCTCCATGTGGATCATTAATCCACAGTAATCGCCATGATTTATAAAAACAAGCAAATTAATAAGGCAGACACGGGAGAACAGCCTTAGTCCTCTCTGCCAAATTCAGAACATCTCCTGCCGTTGGGAAAAAGTTCTTGCTTCCTTCTCAGATTTCCTTTCTTTGGTGCAACCCTCCCCCCGTAACCCATTCCCCATCCTATCTACCATTTTTACATGTTGCATACATGTCCCAGCTTCCTTCCAATTTTTTGGACTTCTTCCCAAAAAAACCCGCCTTCGAGCGGGCGCCGGGGCGGGGAAGGTATACAGCCGACCCCACTCCACAGTCCCAGGCCAGGTTCAAGGGCTCACCTTATAAAGCGCGAAGAAACCCTCTTTGGCGACTGTTTGCTTCACGCAGTCCAACGCTCCTCTGAACAGCGGTGGCTCTCCTGGCTTTGGTCGAGGCATCGTTTGCAGCCGGACCTGAAATGCTTAATTACACCTGAACAGTATCGATCTATCGAATTTCCTCTTTTTACCATGTAGTAGGCTTTGATAATGAATTTGATGTAGTGGCAAGAGGCACTTGGTCACATCTGCACTGTTTAGACGATCGGATCCCTATCTACAAATCGTTTCATTCCTCACATACTTCTGCTTTCACCACTGCTCTCCACAGGTCCTATCTCCTTCTCGCCCAGCTCTTCTTGTCTTTTCCTTTCTTCATACCCTCAAAGCTTCTGGCAAATGGCGCGACTAGAAAATGCTCTTACACTTTAAGAGCAGAGAAATTTTCGCTGAAAATCTTATCCTGTCCAAATCCATCTGACATCTTCGACAGACCCTTTAATGGGAATTCACTGCATATTTAACTGCTGCCTGCGAAAATATTTCCTTCAATTGTCAATACGTATCAGGTAGCGTAATTGCAGCCGCATGGCCTCGATAAAGGATGAACCTATTATTGTAGCTTATCATTACAGCATACTTGCTTAGTACAAGTGTTATCATTACAAATGGATCACGCAATAACACTTGTAAAAATGCTCGAACTCATTTTACGACAGCTGCAAACTTCTTGCAAGGCCAAAAACCTTAAATGTAAAAACGTCTGCTCATTAATTCAAACCTAAAATAGCTCTACGCGAGAATGCATGGACTCCGCGAGGTCTGAGGACACTAATAGAGGACTTCAGAGAGGCTCTTATCCTTCCAACAATCGTCCGGAACCGATTACAAACCAGTTTCGGCGGTACTCCAATATAAGGTCAAGAATTACCTTGTGCAAAAGTCTAGGGAGAGGAAGGAGCTCTGTGATGGGTGAAGTGATCCAATTGTTGCTCATAATCGTTAATTCGCACATTCCAGTACCAAGACCGCGTTCAGACTTCGCGATCGCATAGCTCGATTGGATCGCGCGACCACGACCGAGAGCGCCCAACCGCCAAGCGGTGCACTTCCGCAACGGTAGGATTCAAATCGGGACGCGCTCACCCAGTGCCAGTTTGAACTGTGCTGCTGGGGCACCTTTGGCGGTAGCGCCCCCAGTCGTGGTCGCGCGATCCAATCGCTCGAGCGATTCTGCCGCGTAGTCTGAATGCGGTCTCAATGACGGCTAATATTTTGAAACATCGGAGATTTGGCATAGTATCCGAGCGCTTAAAATTTGCTGCTTTTCAAACCCCCTGTGCTAAATAGCGATTCAGTAATCCGACGAACTATTGCACCCGCGCATATCGTAGTAACGCCCCAAACTCATCAAGGCCCATATTTAAACCTTCCAAGACATCAAAAACCGAACGCGGAACAGAGAGATATTCCACAAACATACCTTCACTGTGTCGAACGGATGACCTACGATCACCGTACATGAGCCGCCAACACCACCGGCTATGAAGTTCAGAATGACGTCGGACATCTTGTGAGAATGGCCTGGAAATAATCAGAACTGCTAGCAAGTCAGGAACTACAATGATTATGTGAACACGACGCTCACACATGAACGGTGAGGGAGAATTTAACCCCTTTATTGAAATTCCAATCGATTAGAGAGAAACAACACATGGTATACTTGATTGGGCAAGATTGAGAAAAAAGGAACTACCAAGCAAATCTACGGAAAATTCCGATTTATCGATAATCCGTCCATTGTTCAGCAAGGGCAAGCGCATATATTCCAGGACCCAGCCAAAGGTCAAACAGTGGGCCAGATCTATGAAGATCACGAGGATCCCTTCACGAGAGCTAGAATCTGTGCCAAACGCAGAAGTGACTAGTGAGGTGCTGTTTAGCGTAGTATGAAGCCAGCGCTGAAGCTCGAATATTACTGTTATTCTTTGATTCACAAAATGCAAAATAGCCATCAACTCAGCTGTTTACCTCGCCACTCACTCGACTTCGTTTAGGAGAGGCATTCACCGGATGCTGAGCAACCACTTTCTTAAACAGCTTTCCTCATTTCATTTTTTTGGACTTTAATCTATCCGGCGCTAACGTCGTTGGGGGGAGGGGGAACACCAGTCGGCAAGTCCCCATTTTTCTAATCAAAACTTAGGCTCAGAACGCAGACGACCAGACAGAGCCGTCAAGGAATACCCTGAAAAGGGACATGATCTCCACAGGAAGGATCCTTGGTGTCACTCTCGCAGTCAAGTGGTCCCCAATCGTCGGGGCGGTGTCAGGAGTAGTGAAGTGAGCTCACCCCCAGCCACGATATCTTGCAGAAATCACCGATTAGTGATCGATTCAGGCAGAAAACAACCAGTGGTAGAAAACGCTTCAAGTGAGGTAGTCTGCTCCCTGACTGTTTGCGAAGACGTCAACTGCACATTAGCGCTGCCCATCTCCATTTCCTCTCAGTCCCCCCATATCAATTTGAACCTCCTGTGATTAGATACTCATTCTTCTTCACTGGTATCAACAGTAATAACGTACCTAAACTGCCTAATTCCTCGATGTCCCCCTCCTTATCACGCCGAACACCGCAATCTTTCTTGTCTATTGCAATTTTGGGAATAGCCACGCTCTATCAGTAGTGTTCAGCCAGTCTTCTGCTGGTAGCACATCATACAGCTTCGGTAGCACATCATTAACAGTCTCGTTGGTGCGGATCAAAAGGGGTGTCAGGATACCTCAATCTAGGCGAGTGGCCAGCTGCTTTCACGAAGCAAGGCAGGCAAGAGCAACATCGGTAGGAATGGGCTGGCGCTGCGCTACCACGCTCCTGGATACGCGAATTACGTTTAATGAAAAATTTTTATATTGCAAATGATATAAAAAAATGGGCAACTATTTTACCCTTTCATGCCCAACTATCAGGACTGAGCCAGTTTTGACCGACATTTTTCTCCATGTATAGGATTTAGCTGAATGTGGTCTCTGACTGTAGTTACGATTATCACATTCGTAGAATCGAAAACTGTTGTTGTGGCGCCGCCGCCTCAGGCGCCGGATATTTAAAGATATTTTGGGCGCCCGCGCTATGTAGCGCGGCGCCAAAATACTTTAATCCCAAAGCCAGAGGATTTCGTATTGAGCGCGACGCTGACTAGTTGAATGTTTCAGCTGGAAGCTCAAACTATGTCAAAGAACGAATTTCCTCTTCTGCAACGCAGTGAGTCGTGCTCAAAAATGGCCTGTTTTTGCGAATTTTGCGAGCAGTTAAGAGTTCAATTAGTGCCAACGACAATGAAAAGCTCCCACCCACGAGAATTTTATGGACTCAGTTTTCAATAAGTGTTTCCGCAACTAACTTTCCCGAAGGTGAACCAGAGTCTATAATTCCAGCAATGGCCCGTTCACTTTTCAACCCAAGGAACAGCAAAGGTTACATCACGGCATAAGTCAATAAGTCTAATTATGTTTTCTAGACGCTTGAAGATATACTAAAAGATATTCGTTGTTGGTAGTGGAAGAAAACGGACAAGGAGTACCAAAGATTACTTTTTCGCCTATAACTTGCGTCAAGTGGTTTGCTGGACCACACAGCAGTGCTCATTCATCAAGCTGTAATAGTGCCAAACTTCTTTTGGCCGTTACTGCTTTGAAATGCGTTTTCCATTTCAGACAACCAATGGCTTTTGTTGCCAAATCCGACAGCGAGAAAAAATCGATAAAAAGTAACCGAACGAAAATTGACGTAATTGGAAACAACCCCTTGGAAAAAAATTCGGAAACTTTGACCAAACAAAACGAAGGGGCTAAAGTGGCGAGTCGATGTTGATTGAGAAGAAAAACTGGATGAACGCGACTGTGGTGAACGACGGTGACAGCAATGACCCGAGTTGTGATTACGATGGACTTTGTACCCTCCTACCGATTAATGGTGCCGCCGTATTTACATCAACTACACTATAGCCTGCTGACGCACTCCTGCGAACATTCTCCGTCTGTCGCCTAGCTAAAATCCTATTACTATACAGAAATTCATCGATGCAGACCGATTATTCACATAAATCAATAGCAATAATTCGATTTTTGACATCAATCGAACGGCATAGGCCAGAGCCTGCAAGATTTTTAGTTCTCCAATTCAGTTTCGGAGAGTTTGCACTCTGTTCACACAAGACTAGTGGAGAAGCGCTGCTAGAAGCACTCTTCACAGCCACGGCAGGTCCTACGTTGGTGATCCCCGGCGAAGAAGGTAGTATTCAGGGAGGGGGTCGTATTTGCCAGCGAAAAAAGTTCCTGAATGTTGTCTTTTATCGGTTTTTTCCCGTTTCACGTGCTAAAACCCACTCCCTGCTCGTTCAACGACAAGTTTATTCCGGGAGACGAAGGAGGGGTAAGGAGGGACTTGGAGAAAACGAAAGAAAGGACGAATTCCAGAGAGTTTAGAGGCACTGTGGACAGGAGGGATGAGGAAGGGTGACCTTTCCAGAGGAGGACATTTCGAAGGGAGGGGGGGGGGGGAAGATTCGTATTTTGCGAAATTTTTCTCCAACGGCAGGAAGTGCTCTGTTCACAGTTCGTCCCCAGCTATAGCTCAAACTCCTTTGCCTCTTCAGGAAAATCCGTTCCCTTCACTGAAAACTGACTTCCATATGACAGATGCTAGTTCAACGCGTAACTCTGGAGTGGCAAATAGAAATCGTTGCAGTAATCCCATGGTCTGTCAACATTTGGACCTTTCTATAATGCACCCACTACGCGCCAAAAATCGCTAGTTAAATACGCGCTAAACAAATACAAAGTTCACAGATCGTTCTACTCCACGCTGTAAGCAAACTGTTGCTTTTCATGATGATGATGACTGAGACAAAAATAAAAAGAAAAATTACACTAGCTTAGAGTTTTCAAGTTTTCATTCCCTTCGAACAAATTCCACTCACAAATCTGTTTCATAGGAGATCTGTCCGCTCTGTATAAGTTTAAGAGCTCGCAAAATCCTATGCGGAAATTCGACAAAAAGAACAACACAATCTAGGACATAATAAACTATGCAGAATGCCAGACGGCAAGGACATCAGCTGACACTTGTGCTAAAGTTGACATGAAAAAGTGACTGCGCTTGGACTATTTGCTAGGAAAAATAGCTATGCATGCATGTATGCACCATATCCAGGAGATGAGAAGGGCGTGGCTTCACACCTTCATTAAACGTGGCGCTTTTGTGAGGTGTTGCCGTTCTAAGACAATTATAATGCCTTTGTCCAGCAAAAGACAATTGTCAAACTGACAATTGTCTCTAATGAAAAAATCCCGCGAGAAACAAATCCTAAGTTGCGTTCACATGAAGTGCGCAGCCCAGGATATGGTGTGCATTAGAAGGCCAACATTAAACGGACAGCATACCATGCTTCTATTTTAACAGATAAGCAGATCTTGCACCGCATGCTATAGGTCCCGTCGAGGCGATGATATCCCCCAGTAAACCTCCGCTGTCTGCCGTTATCTCTATCAATGCTCATCGTCTCTCTCCTTCAGCCTCTCTGCATCACGCGGTATCTCCCCCAGCGGCATGTGTTGGGGGAGAGGGGAAGAGATCCATTATTCTCTGCGCTGTACTATAATCGCTCAGAGCGTGCGTCAGAAGAGTATGGATGCAGAGCGCGACAGCCAGAGAGACGAGAGGCATCAGCATAGATGAGTGGAGTTAATAGGGGATATCTCCCCTCGAGGGGAAGTATAGCATACGACCCCCGAGCTCATGGGGCGGCGACGCCCCTATAGCAGGTACACTTTGGCTCTCGTGCATCCCGTGAAGAATTGTACCTACTTGCCAAGAGAGGTTGTTTGATGGAACCTTCCGGCCTGACGTTTCGACCTTATAATTTCTTCATAGTCTTGAAAACTGGTTAAATAATGTGCAAGCTACCCGCCCAAACGCCGTTTCCACATTAGCGTTTCCGACGTCATTTCGAGAGCACCCCACACCAACCCGGTAATGGTTTTCTTCTTCTGTAATTATTCCATGTCTCTAAAGAAGACGAGAAAGTTCAAAGGTAAGGCTACTAAGAGATTTTCTCCAGAAACCCGCTCAACGGGATTAATTGAATCCGACATCATGTCGAGGTTACAACAAGGGGAAACGTGATGTTTAGTTCCCAAAAAAAGTTAAATTGAGTTGCCGAGACGTGCGAGTCAGGATTAAAGATCCATTTTCAGTCACTCGATCGCACACAGCCCGTCCACTTATAAAACCTTGTCAGAGTGAATTGAGGAGTCAATGTTGAAGTAAACATGTACACGAGTCACGATTGATTCAAGACAAAAAATAGCAAATGATGGAATAATTTATGCTCCTACAAAACTGCTTCAGAAAATGTCTTTCTTCTTCTTTTTCTGTCGATCGCCTATTTCAGAGTGAACGCGTTGTTGCTTTGCTTGCACTTTTTCGATCGCTTTCTCCAATTCAATCAGCTGAACTTTCATCCGATCCACTGTACGTTTGTCGTGCTTATTCCGAGCGATACCCTTGAACAATTTTCGATTTTTAACATATTCAAGAGGGAAAAACAAATAAACAAAAAATAAACAAGCAGCAAAAAAATAACAAATAACAAATGGAATCCATTGAAAAGTTGATTAATGAATGATTGGTAAAAGCCAAGAATTCTACTTCAAATCTCAATTGCAGCGATGTTATCTATATATGGTTTGATCCATGCGATGACTTGCGGTACCCATCCAACTTGTGAGAACTACCGTTTTGATCTTTCCGGATGAGTACGGTACCAACTTACTAGTCAGGGACGGGAAGTTTGGTTGGTTCGGACGGATACTAATCCAAGATTTGACCCTCCGGACGCGCGCGAGCGAAAACGGGGACTTCTATTCCTGTACCACTTCATCCCGAAACTCTAAGATTCACATGTAGAAAGAAGGTCCAAGCATCTTAAATTTGACCCAAAAACACACCTGCTAACCATTAACCGCTTCTATCACTTGCATTGAGCTGCTTTTCAACAAATATGTTCACCTATGGCTTTTAAGCCTAAACTCAGCTCTCTTTTGCCTGGACACTGGCACTATCCTCTTCTCATATTAGCGCCTCAGCGGGTCAAAAATTACCTTACGCCACCACTGCCCTCTCTGTTTCTTTTGACCGACTAGCCCATTTATAGTCAACCGAACTGATGGGGCGTGTGACGTGGATTTTGGCGCGGCGCCAGCCTGTTTTCCTAGAGTCGCTGCCAGATGGGGCCAGTGGCGATTAGCGATTGGTGGAAAATGAGCTGGCGCCATCCGAAATCCACGTGGCCTGCCACGCCCCTTGATACGATTCTTGAGGACTACAATCGCATCAATAAGGCATTCACAGAGCGAAAAGATATGGTGACTAAGACTCAATGATTCCAAGTTATTTAGTACCCTACCCTCTCCTTTAGGTGACATTCCACAACAACTGGATGAGGAGATGGATAGGCATTTCGCCTTTTCCAATACTGGGTACTCCTTTTTCTACTATGGCAAAAGAAAATGAGAACTTCAACGAAAAATTCACCCCTTTTAGGAGCCTTTCCATCGGTTAGTTCGAGAAGTGTCTTTTACAGCGCGTTCATACTTTGCGATCCAAGCGATCGGATCGTGAAGTATGAAGCGCTCTCAATTAGTTGGTGTTGCGCCGTTGCCATAGTTCAGAAATCAATAACCATATAGAATTAACTCACTTCTCGCAATTTCTTCTCCTTTCCACGCAACTGTTTCAGTTCACATTCGAGATCGATACCTTTGACACCTAACGTTCTGAAACATTATAAAAGCCTTACCTCCATCCAAGAGAATGAGAATAAAAATAAATCAATTGAAGAGGGGCTAAAACAATGAAAAAATGATCAGAAACATCATTTACTTCGTATCACTTTTTGCTAGCATGCGAATATCTTCTTTAATTTCTTCAAGCTCAGTTTTTGTTGTCTGTTGTTCAAGCTTACGATTCAAGAAGGCGAAAATATCGACATCAAGTGAATCGTGAGCGTGCTTCATCTCTTCGCGCACCCGCAACTTGACCTAAAACCACCTAGTTTACTTTCGGGAAAATTGGTTGGATTCTCTCCAGCCGGCAAGATCGTTATGATGAAGATATCCTACGGACTTCTAGAAAACTTTGTTTACTATACTACAGCACTATAGCCAGGGTCCATCACTGGGACGAGCTTCCATCATTACGCTCTCTTGAAACTTGGGCAACCTTAGGTTGCAGTCATACTTTGCGACTGGACGTTCCGAGAGTATCAGCATTCTAAGCAACATGTGATTTTTGGCTTTGGGGGAATCGGCGCTTTGAGCGCCGCTTGATGCCTTTCCTTTTCGCTTGAAAATTGGTTCGCCCAGAACGCTGATTCTCTCGAAACGCCGAGTCACAAATCATGAAGGCTGCCTTACTGATTCTAGCAACATAGTGGCATATCGGTGAACTGTGTGGTTGTACAACACCATGACTGTTAGCCCAAGCAAAGTAACACAACAAGTAGGTCTAAACATACGATTCAGGGGAAGCTACAATCTCGCAAAGTGGTATTGAACCTTTCTCGCTTCCCCCAACAGAGCTCAGGAACCCCAAAACTCCTTGTGAGACGGAGGACTGCACCCAATATATCGAGATTAATTGTACACGGGTAGGTTCTATAAAGATACGCAGTAGAAACTCCGCCCCTTTACGCATTTCCGACTTGAAAACTATCGGTACAGAGGAAAAAAGACTCACCTTTTGCATACCATCAACCACTTTCTTCCGCGCATTCATGCAGGCATCAACTGAACTGTCTGCAAAAACCATATGTAAACAGCAAATATTTATAGATTGTTATAATAAAATGCTGATCAGTCGGCATGGTTCCTGATGCCAGGCAGGACCCAAACCCGCCGCTCACGCTCTCCGGGGAGTATGCTACTTGTTACGCTACCAGGGCAGTCAACTCAATGGCTTTCATACCCTAGTAGCGGATGGATAGCATACTTCCTTGAAAGCGTGAGTTCTGTTCCCGCCGCGGACCAAGAATTTTGCTGGGAACCCAGCATTATCGACAACTCCAAAGCGAAGCATAAACTGTGTGTGAATCTCACTTTTAGGGCAGATCTTTGCTTGGATGGCATGAACGATCCCGTCGTTATTTTTTCCGAGTCCCTGTAAATCATGAAATGAGGCAGTGAGTCCAAAGGAACACATAAAACAAGAAAGGTAGTGAATAGGGATTAACAACGTAAAGGCAGCGATTAAGCCCTAGAAGAAGCTAGTACGGTAATATGTGCAGTGCTGAGCCAACTTTCATCTCGGCCAACAGAATAGATAGCCGAAAAATCACAAGGTAAACAAAAAATCACAACTAACGGGTAGTTGTCCATAGTTATTTTGGTAAGCAGTACACTGTTCGAATTCAATGCACTGACCTCGCCAAGTTTATAGCCCATCTTTCTGCATCAGCTTCAGCCCAAAGCCACCACCTTGCCAGGCTCCCGAACGATCGCGACTGTCACGTTCCCACACCGTGACCCTTTTTGTTCTTGCCATGAATTGTTCTTCTCATCGCTATTGTTCGTATATTCATGGCTAATCGATGGCGGTAGTAAATCATCGCTCATATCATGAAAAAATAAAAGTTTCAGACATCCGAATAGAATTCGTCATCTGACAATAAATTAGCCTATCAAACTGCGCCATCTAACGCACCAGATTGGTTCCAATTTTGGAAGAGACGCTCACTGTTAGGTCTTCAGAACTGTTTCACGCTACTTCGCATGTCAATATCCATAACGGCGACCTAATTTCCCCACAGCGGTGGTGATGTTTGTAACGTATATCCAAAACAAGCTTCCTACGAGTCAGGAGCTGAAACGAAAGTAAATAAGCAGAAGTAATGCAGCAATAGTTAGATGTATGGTCGCCATGTCAATGCATTTTTGAGAGTTATCAATAGCTCTCAATTCATATACACGATCGAAAGTTCGGGCTTGCTTTACAGCGCCAAAAATTGTTCTGGTAGCAGGACACGCCATCGCATCGTGACAAATTCCTGCAAACTACTTACCTACCACATGCTAGATTTTCCAACTTCCTACCACCTAACCTTTTTCCAGTTTTTTTCTCGGCTATGCCCCGAAAAGTTCCGTTTTTCCCCCAATTTGCTGTGCGAGCGGAAAGAGGGAACACCTGTGAAACCGGAAAAGCAGCTAAAAGGCAACAATCGGGAAAAGTTTTTTCCCAACGCCGCAAATTCCTCTTAAAGACACATACAACCCTCCTCTCTCCCAACAACGAGCAAATATGACCCCGTTCCCCTCCTCTTTTTATAGCGTCCATGAAACAAGAGAAATCAACTATCGAAAAAATTTTTCTCAGACCAAGTACATCCCCCCTCCCTCGCGGTCAGATACGACCCCCGTTGTGATTATCACAACGATGGTGTGCCCTGCTTGGTGAGAATTCAGTTCAGAGTAACAAACAGTTGGCACATAAGGGAAAAAGGTGCTCAAGGAAAGGTTTTCTGGCTACAATGATCCTCACAAGCGCTGTAGCAGCTAACAAACAGGACGAAAAAAGGCTTTAATAGATACTGAATAAACGCTCACTTGAAATCTGGTTCCTTGTATTCGTTCAGCTCCGTCATGGGAACAATTTCCCCATGACTGAACTTGCATTTCTCTTCATATCGACACGTTCCAGCAAGGAAATGGGAACATGGGCGCATGCCATTAACCATTGGATGGCTGTACAGTACCCGTGCCTGAAAATGTTTGCAGTGAGCATTAAAACCGATTGATCAGCGCGTCAAATACAATGTCTAGCGGGTCATTCCATACAATATGAGGACAACCGAGCGCTATTCAAAGCACGCCCCGCGTTCGTTTGGGGAGACGCCTTCTTTAGACGTGTGGCCCTGTCCGCAAGCATGGAGGAGGTACTACACTGGTGTGCAAAACTTAGGGACGAGATGGATAAAGTAACATAAAACACTAATGACTGGGTGGAAGTAAATGAAAGTGTGGGAGCATGTTGCCACTCGCCTAAGGGATATGCACAGGAAGCTAGACTTTTCTCGGTGGAAGAAGAGCTTGAATAAAGTGCCAAATATGGCCGACCGCGCAAATCGAGGCAGTCTATGGGTATGAAAAAAAATTTTCTCAATCAACGAGTAGCTGCAAAGAACTGTGGTAGTACCTGAACTGTGGTATGTGTGGTAGTATCTGTGATAGTATCTGAACTGTGGTATGGGGAGGCATCATGCTGCATGGCCGTACTGACCTCCAGATTTTGGAGCATGGAACCCTCACCAGTCAGCGGACTCCTACATCATGTCCGTCTTTTCAGAGCTGCAATCGGCCCTGACTTCATTTTCATGGATGACAATGCGCGATCGAACAGCACAGGTGGAGGAGCTTCTAGAACGAGAGGATATCCGGCGAATGGAGTGGCCCGCCCGTTCCCCCGACCTAAATCCCATCGAGCACGTGTGGGATGCACTGGGTAGACGCATTGCAGCACGACCAAATGCACCAATGACGATCCAGCAATTGTCAAATGCACTGATGAGGAGTAAAACGCCCTGCCCTAGGAACTCATTACCAACCTCGTGGAGAGTATGGGATCGCGGTGCAGAGCATGTATTGCTGTCCGTGGTGATCACACACCCTATTAGGATCCGTGTAACTTCTTTTGTAGTACCAGGATAAATCGTGAAGACTTATGTGTAATCGACATGGTTGAATAAAAATGTCATAACAATTCGTCTTATTCCGAGTTTCTGTCAGTTGCTTTCTGTACAATATCGTTAAGGTTCTCTCTTGATATGATATGAATTTCATCGAGCTATGTCTGGCAGAGGCACAGTGATCGAAAGTTGCTTTCGTCCCCAAGATTTGAACACCAGTGTACTTTCGTAGTTCGAAACACGTGAGAAAAGCTCCGTCCGCGCGCGACGAAGCCACAGCCCCGCCCCATAAGCCACCGTAAGCCCATTTTCATTTCTTAAAGTTTTCTGGTGGA